>CABFOW010000866.1:64046-157842 GCA_902141385.1 Timema californicum | reverse complement strand
GGGGGGAGGGAGGGGGGAGCACCTAAAGTAGGTGTTGAAATATTAAAAAGGGAAATCAAGAAGAGGCCAGAATTTTGGGATTTTTCTTGTGAGCAGCATAAAAACAAAACAAAAAATAATAATGGCTGGAATGACATTTTGTGATAAACGAAGATTTTCTTTAGTCTTAATTTAGTTCACGAAATATATTAACATTTACTAAGAGATTTAATAATTGGATGAGTCCAGTATTTATTCGGTCTTTATGTGGTCTAGTAAGAAAAAGGAAAACTGCACCCTTCTATTAAAACTTTTCCATAGCTGAAACAATAGATAGCAATTCGAAACTGTAGTAAAGTGTTGTCTATATGAACAAACACAATAAACAATGACTAAGTCTCACAATTATAAAATGTCGTCCATTTAAACTGTCTGATTAATAGACAATAATGAAAAAGTTCCGGGTATATAAATTATTATGATTCCAAAGTTAAGAAAAAAGGTATCAATTTAAAGTGTGTATTAATCCGCTTAAATGAACCCTACACTAAAAACCAAATAAAATGTTTAAAACATTAAATAAATAAAATAATCAAAATATAAAAAAGGATGGACAACACAGTTCAATTAAGCAAGGTAGGCTATTAATTTCTACATCCAAGCCCCACCACACCACCACTCCCACACCCAGGTCTCCACTGCCAAAGCCAGCCACATTAGACACAATAAAACAATTGTTAGTTAATAACTGTATACTACACCTGTGGATTAAAATATATTAGAAAAGCCCAGCCCTTTTGTTATTTCTAAATGAATTTTCGAGTTGAGGTAGGAAATACTTTTCACCTTGCAAATTAGTGTGTAGTGGATGTGACTGTCGGTGGTGGTTGGTGTTGTGGTGGTGCATATGGGGAGGAGGCCCGGTACCCACACTTGTCCCATGAGGAGAGAGAGCCGAGCTGTCAGTACTGTGAGAGTTGGGGGCAGAAGGATTCCCATTGGAACCTGCATACAGACTTGAATGTCTCTCCTTGTTGTGTGAGTGTTTTGAACATCTCAGGCATTTAGGAAGCCAAGAGTGCCTTCGGATAAATTTTCTATACTCTTTGTGAACCTATAAATAAAAGAGGAGATAACAATAAACTTAAGTATATAAATAAAACAGAATTAAAACACAAAATTTTTTAAATTATAGTTGAAAAATAAAGATAGATAAGCAATTTGCAACTTAAAGAGTGTTAGGGAGGAGGGGAAAATTTAAACAAAAATAACCCCTAAACCAGAATCTAAATGATCTAATTAAGTTATAGTTTGCATATCACAGAAGTTCTAAATATGAAGTACATTTTATTTATCACCATATTAAAATCTACAGTACACAATAATTATTGTTTTTACAAAATACAATTTTACATTTGTCTTTAACTTAATTTGATATATTTACAGATGTATAGTTTATTATTTTAAGTCTTATGTTTGTCTTCTGCCCACTAACTATTACAATAGTGTCGTTGTATGTTGTAGTCCTAGGAAACGTCTTACCTTCTCATTCTGAACACAATGGAAAACAAAGATAAATAGTCCCTGCAAACTATTCAACACTGTAAATGTATATGCCATTAGAGCAGATTCTTCATTGAGATAGAGCAGTCCAAAAGTCCACGTTAGTCCCAGTAGAAAAACCAACACAATGGCTCCTCTTAACCAGGTTCTGAAACAATCAAAATCACAGGGTATACTATGAAAGCAATATTTTATAAAAAGACACAAAAACGAAACACTATGCTACTTGGGGAAAAGATCAAGTATGAACAAATGTAAACATTTTAAGGATGTATAATCTCCACAAATCAAGATTGATTTTTAAACACACATTGTGTGAAAATTAGAAGAATGTTTGGCCAAATATATATATATGCTAGTCTGTTTGCATTAAAGATGTGTACTGTCCATTAACGCTAGTGAGCACACTGACAAAGAAGTCAGTTCGGTCTTGTCTGGTTTGATGGTGACAGGGAGACATGGTCTAATGAGGTGGTGTTATCCTTAAGGGTATCCTAACTCTCTCCACACACAAATTTGAGTACATTTATTCTAAATTCACCCTTCCTTATCGCTAATTCAATAGTGTGAATATATATATAAAAAACTACACACACACGCATAAAATATACCAAATAGGTAAAGAGAATGCTATAAAATTAGGGTGCAATTAGCAACCGTACATAATTTAAAAATAAATATACATATCCCCAGAAGATGGTGTCTATTTGTAAATAAATGTCACCTTTTGTTTTCAACAAAATGGTTGATTAGTCTATACAGTATTTTTCTATAAATTTTTAACAGTATTAAACAGCATTATTAATATAAAGGTTATGATAAAAGGGTTGATAGGTTTGGTAAGTTTTAAAATTGCTATATTTTTTAAGGTTTTCTAGATTTTATTATTAGTATTAATTAAAGAATTGAAATTTCCTCCCAACCATTTCCTCTCTTAATGAACTATTGGAAAATTATATGAATTATTATTACATATCCTATGTATAGATTATTTAGTAATGTTGGTTTGAATAACTAATAGAAGTTTCAACAATTAACAGAAAATATAACATTTATTTTATTCTCAAAATATTTTGTAGTTGGGTAAAACTGTTACAATAATAATAATAATGATGATGATGATGATGATAAATTAAACTATGTTCTATACTGAATATGTAAAAGGAATATATAATGGTGTTTTTATAATTTTGGGAAGTGATTCAAGAAAAAGACATGCTTCTGTTTTGCACCAAATCGTAAATCAGGGGTCGGCAAATGGTTGATCTCGCAGCAATTTTCAGTCAATTGTTTAAGAAAACTTTACTGTCAAGAAAAGGCAAGCTTACCTTGTATTATTCAACTATGGTACAGCTTATAAGATAAGGCTATAGCGTAATCTGTTGTGACGGTCCACAATGGCAAAATATCCCAGTCACTAAACAGCTTTAAGGACTTACTTTATTCAATCTGCCCTGGCCAAGTTGGATTGCGCCACATCTCGTCCAAGTGAGTGATGTTCAAAGAAAAAAAAAGAAAAAAAAATTGCCTCACTGTTTCATCAAACTCCATGGAAGAACATGCCCTCCCCCCAGTACCGGACATTGCCCATGTGTGCTGGCTGAGGGGAGGTGTGTGATAATTCCTCCTCTCTGTGCTCCCTACCATGTGCCAACAAATAAATGAATTTATGCATATGCCTCAGTGCTAACTAGCTCTCTGAGTCGGTGATGAAGTCATCAAGTTATCCGTGTTAAGTGTAAAGCCCCATCCCCTCCATTTTTCCCCAGTGATCACAAATGAATGTTACTCATTGATGTTTGTCTGATAGTAGGGGCTTATGGACGAGAGATGTAAATTTAAAAATTTTGTTTCAGCATTTTTTTTTTCCATAAAATTATATATCTTGGCAAGGTTTCAAATTATGTTCAATTTAAAGACTTTTCGGCATTAAGTACAAGGCCATGGTTGGACGTGGTAATCAAAATGCATATCTCTTATTGCGATGTTGATAAGTGATTTTTTGCTGTTGGTATTTGTCATTAAACTAGTGTTTAATTGTGACCAGTAAGCCTTTGGGACATATTAAATATAAAGTTAAGTAACGTTAGCTATGGCTACTTCTAATAATATTATAAGGTGTATTCTTATTATTTGTGGGTTAGGGTCGATAATATAATTTGCCTGATAAGTGCAGCTTTTTAGCAGTTGTTCTTTCAATGAGTTGACCGCTTATCGGAATACACTATATTTTGCTAAGTCCTGTTAGTTGTTTTGTAATGTTTGTATGGTTAGGTGCAGCGTTATACTAAACATTAGACTTGTACAAGCTCTAGGACCAAGGCAATTATTATATTAAACAAACTAAGTGATCTGACCTGATTATATTTGATCTTTAAGGACTGTCTTAGAAGGTGCTTATTGGTTGTTTTTTTTGCTTTGTTGTATCAACATCAGTGGATTGGTACCTCACAGTATATTGTTGTATTTATTAGTTTCATCTGAGGTTTGCTCTTAACATGTGGCACATTTCCAATTTCTATAGTTCTTGCCTGGAAGGTGCATTTAATTTTTTTTATACAAATCTGTTATGATGTCCGAGGCCTGTTAAATTTCCAGAAAGTTAACTTTTTTTTTTAACACTATTAGTGTGTTCTCTATTCTTGACATTGTTAATTTTGAATAACTAGAGAATGTGTACACCATCAAGGTAAGACTGCTGCTACCTTTCTTGGTTCTACTATGGTGTAGCTTGCAAGATAGGATCATAGTGTAATCAGTCACAGTAAGTCTACTACCTTTAACGGTAGACGATGTGTACATTTTATTTATGGATTTTCTATAATGGCAGGGATATAAGTATTGGAAGAATGATTACATTTAAGGAATGAATACAAGATGTAAAGAAAAAAAAAAGAATTAAAAGTAGAGTGGAGAAATGAAGGGTGATTTATTACAGGATCTTAGATAAATGTCAAAGTCTATCAAGGCTCCAAAAAGTTGCCGACCCCTGCTTTAGGTAATAAGAGTAGTAAACACAAGCTGTTTGAACCCAAATAAGTTATTTGTAGAATAAATTTCATTAGGGATGTGGTATTGAAAGAAAAGTATTGATACTGTACTCATTAAAATTATCGGAAGAAAAATATTGATACCGTACTAGTTTCGAAAGAAAAGTATCAAAGAATTGGTGTCAAAATTTTAATTTGGAAAAAATAAAAACTTAAAAGTATAATAATTTAACTGTATTTTAGCATACTTAGTTAGGTCTTTTGCGTCTGTTAAATGTTGGAACTTGGACGGTATGATAGCTAGTATTGTTTGATGAATATTATAATAGGTTTTTACATACAAGCTTTCAAACGTCTATGAAAATGTAGCTGATGAGAAGTTATTTAACAGATAAATATGATTAGTAACATATTTTTTCAATCAATTTTTTACCCTTCTTTAACAATTAAAGTTGTTGAAAGAACAGCTAAAAGAGATTGAATGCTAGAGTTGCTTCTTGCTTGTCATGCAGAAAATGAGTAAGAATTGAGAAAAAGTGTCACTTGCTCTTCCTCCACAGTCGACCTTAGTAAATATTTAATCAAAGCATGAGTGAAGATAACAAAATAAGTTGTTTCTTTCGATAACTATCTGATACCAGTGTGTGAGTACTAATATCAGTAAAATTATCAGAAAAAAAAGCTAGTAACAAAAGGAAATTATTGATATTAGTAAAGTATCGATACTTTTTTCACATCCCTAGATTTCATTGCAGGTAAACCAATACTCCCTCAAATAATCACAAGTAAAAAAAGATGAAACATCAATAGAGTAGTTTTAATGTCACGGTGAAATTTAATCTAATTCTAATTTAAAGACAGAGTTATATAATTAAAATGGATTGGCGATAGTACAGGTGAGAATATCCTTCAGTTCTTTGGTTTATTATCTTGACACCTCAAAGTAGTTGCCAGTCAAGGAAGGTAGATAGTAGTAGATAAAATATTATCTATGCTACCAACGTTAATTTGAAATTATAATATACATTTTACACCGCCTTCAAATTGCAGTCGGATCACTGAAAGTGTAAAAAATTGATAATTGCCGCCAACATCTTGATCCAGATCCACAACACAGATGAACGCCCTGTTTCTGTAGAAAATTTCCTGGTATTTTCCTGTATCATCTACAAAACCTGAATTCCAATTCATTCACTTGAAAACCATTATTTGTAGACACACACACGGCATAATGTACTCACACACCCCACAAGACAAGTAGCACGTCAACTTAATATTTAATACAAGATGGCCAAAGTTAACCTTGTCGTTGGAATCACAAACAAAACCGTCAGGCAACTTCCTACTGGTGCGTGCCATCACGTGTAGTGAGTGGATAGCAAGCACTATCTTTGAAGCATTCGCGTTGTTACAATGTGCGGGAAATTCAAACTAAAATTATTTCGTGACTTTATGACCAAAATATTAAAAATTCGTGACTTTCGTGGCCCAGTAGACACTCTGAAGTAGTTTTGGGCGAGGGTTAATTTTCATAAAAGGAGGTCAACTAGATAATTTTAACATATACGCTTGGCTAACAAACATTATTGTACCAATATTTGGACCCTCCAAAGTGGGTCTATCAAATTCCAGGGGATCCAAACCAATCGCCCTTCCTATATTTCTATGCCCTTGGTCCTGGAGAAGATCAGAAACTAAATATGCATGTGTCTTGAAAAGTGTCAATGCATGTTTATAATTTGGAGTATATCTACATATTAATTCAAACTATTTTTATGAACATATTCACAATCAGTTATCTTTCATATCAAATAGGAAAAAACTCGGAAATTCAATTTCAAATAAAATATCTTTTGGATTAATTTTTAGACTCCACTATAAAAATATTAAACATATTAGATCTTACTTTGATAAGTCACAAGAAAAAAATAGCTAAAACTTCATTTTAATATATTTTAAACATGTGATATCATAATTTAACTATACAGTTGTGGTGTTAATATTTAATGAATTGCAGATCTAAGCAAATAAATTGGGTGTCAAAAAGTAGGAAAAGTAGACATGTTAAAAAAAGTATTCACCTCATAGTGGCAAAATAAAATAAATAATTAAGAACAATGTTTTTATGCTATTGGCCCTGTAGTAAAAATAGGAAAAAGTATTTTATAAAAAAAATAAAGGAGGAATGCGCATCTATCTTCAAGCCCTGGCAATCCTACTTTTATAACCGCCTACCCCCACACTCCCCCTATAATTCTATCTCTCTTTAGTAGGCTACAGTATTTATTATAATTTGTCATTTCATTACAAATATAAATTTGTATATTAAAAAAAATCTGTGAAACATCGCGATTAAAAAATCATATTTGTTTTACCTGTTGGGGTTATATTTGAAAAAATCACTCTTTTAGTTGTTTTTGGGTTTCTTTGATTCCTAGAGACTTGCACAAAAGTAGTTCAACATTGTTGTCTTCCTCTTTTAACTTTTCTTTTGTTTGTTTAATATTTTCTCAAAAGCAGAGTCAATTTCTTCCAATTTTCTGCCAGGAGTTTCTAGTGTAGTTTGAGCTATTTGCAAACCTTTCCTATCGTTGATTTTCATTGCATAATTAATTCTTTCGTTCGCCTCTACCACTAATGACTTGTAAGATTTAACTATTTCTTTAGCTTCTGATGCTTGCTTTTCTAAACGGTTCTCTTTTTGTATTGCCTCTTTAGCTTCCTGTGATTTTGTTTCAATACAACGTTCCTATTTATTTGAAACTCTTCACTTTGGTTTATTATTTTATCTTTATCTTCTTGATCTTGATTCTTCCATTCAGCCTCAATTCTCTTTTCTTTTTCGAGTCTACTTATGAATACAACTTATTGGCCCCATATCTTTTCTTGATGAAATTCTTTGTGAATGATACTGTGTTGCACTGATAGTTGTAATGTTTAAGACTATCTTTGGTAGAATGCATGCCTCTGATGGATGCAAATAAATACACCAAAATTTTGTTTTTCACTTCTCTGGAAAAAAGTGTCTAGATAAAAAGGGTATATATTTAATTTGAAGATTATATTCTAATTTTATTATTTCATCTTTGCTTTTTGCTGCACCAGAGCAATTTGAATTTACAAATTCAAGTCTCCAAGTTTGTTTAAGGACTATAGATATCTGGCAAGCTAGAAACTCTCCCCCTCCCAAGGGGAGTAAGTTGATCCTCTATTCTTATTGTTTGTACGTATAGATGTGTGACGGAAAAGTTTCCCCATATTTTTTTCCAAAATTTAAGGTTGGCCCAAAATTAATTGTGTAGAGAGGTGGGGGAAAAGCGACGTGATAGACCTGCAATGTATTTGTTCTCAAAACATGATGTAATGGTGCCCACCCATTTGATAATTGTGATAATCTTATCTCAACATCAGCATTTCCATGAGGTAACACAAGGATGGTTTTAACAAGCCTTTTAATTTAGCCTATTATAGTTGGAAATAGTTCATCATAGCACTACCTCCAAAAACAACTTTCTAATCATTGAATTTCAAAGACACTGTACAAGCTTACAGACATACAATTCAAATGTATTCAAACAAGGTGAGTTATGATGTGAAATTTTGTTTTGCTAGCTTACCAGCAAAAAAGAAGATCCACACTTCAACATCTACAAACAAGTTTCTTTCTTATGGAGGTCAAAAAGTCGGAAAAATAGAACAAAAATGAGCCCTAAAATTGTTTAGCAAATTTTTTGCACAAAATATTATATTCTTCATATTATTTATTGATTTTTTTATAATCTAAGTAAAATGTCTAAAAAGTGTATAGTTGTGATGAAATTACATGTAAATTGTATTTGAAATGTTTAAAATATTTCTCTATAAGGAAAACCTCTTTTCTCTTTATAAGGTATATGTATTATATTTGGAAGAAGGTATAGGAAAGGTGGATAAAAACATAGAAGGGGACAAACACAATATTGCTTTTACAAAGAAAAGAAGAACACAGTTCACACTTTACATTGCTGCCATTGGACAAAGAGGTAATGGTTGCCTCTTAAAGAAAATCCCGTTCAGGTTATATGCACCAAATATAATAAAATGTTGAGAAGAGAAATATGTAAGTTACAAGCGTTAACATTTTCACTCTCTATGTTTGATTAGTCAGTGAATGGAGTAGCAGTGTTTGAGGCCAACTGTAGTTGGACTATTTCGTTTTAATGGAGAGACCACCTTTCAAGAAATAGTATATTGTGTACACTGTTCACCCTGAAAGGTAAGTCTAACCTTGCTATATTAAACTATGACCTTTTTTTATAAACTGCATCATAGTGGAACTTCGCAAGGTAAGCTTGTTAACTTTTAGGATTAGTTTTATTTTATTTAGCACCGTGTCTTACTACCTGTTTGGGTTAATTGCTTAAGTGCTAAATATGCTAATGGATTAGGAATTGGGAAGGTTTAATTTAGAGAAGTGAAACCACATTTGTGTAGAATAAAATACAATTTAGTAAATACCACCCCCATTTCACCGAATTGAGATTTGAACCTCGAGTTCCCCGTCCTCGACAGTCTAGCTCAACACAAAACTAGCGCGTTAGCTAACTACGCCACCAAGGCAGGTTTCAGGGTAAATGAAGGGTACATAAAGTATATTTATAATAACAAATTTTCTCACCACTGAACTAAGCCTGTAATTAGTGTGTTTGAGTGAAAGTCATTTAACTCCCCCCTTAGTACTGTATTTGACACGTTCAAGATCAAAACTTAGCAAGCATGTGATTGATCAGCTTAGGAAGAACAATGTTTAGTATTACTAAATATATTTTCATGTATTCATAATTATGTTAAATGATGTGTTTTCCAGTTGTTACTTTTGATCTTAACAAATTTATGAAAAGTATTATAATAGCCATCTTTGTGTTAAAGAGATTCTAAAAGGAATTGTATGACAAGTTGAATAATAATTTTCTGGTATTAAAAATATAGGAATGACTTTCTTTTGAATATACACCCAGAGCGTATTTCCAAAGTAGCCCTAAATTTATTAGAAAAGAGTTTTTCTATCAAGACTACCCATTTAATTTCTTTCAAATTAATGCACTGACTCTCCAAGGGAGTTTCAATCCGATACATAGTTTTGAGCTCTTTTTCTCAACCATTTCCTCTTGAAAGACTTGGCCATTTGCCACACAATATTTATTTTACTATCAATATTTAAAATAAAAAAAGTTTTAAATTTAATACATAAAACATTTTATTCATGCATCAAATGGTATGAAATTGGCCATCATGCTACTAGCGAAAATAAAATATGCTACTAGCAAAAATAAAATATATTACAGTAAAACATTGAATTACATTAAATGTAAAATGATAAAACCAATTTTTAGAGGTTAACACTCAATATCGAAGCAGTTTCCACTATTTTCTTAATACAAAATTCCGTGTTTTCAAACTTTATGGAAGAACTTGCAATAAAAAAAAATCACACTATTCACCAGTTTACACTAGTTTGTTTACGTTATAGTGGTAAAATGGTAAAATTCTAATAAGAAAGAAATTGTGCCTGGGCTGCCGCCTTATTATTGGATCCTTTTTGAGGGCAACAGGGATAAAAAATTAACCCATTGACTCAAGGCAAAAGAAACACTTGTGTCGAATCGAGTATGTACACAAGTGAATTAATCATTCCGATTGGCAGTTTTACGGTAAAATAGGATAAATGTGTGACAGGCACACCAATTCAGTTTATATCCTAAACAATAAACTGCAATCTTTATTTTTAATACATTAACCACAATTATAAATTTAAATAAATCAACTAAATATAAGTAATATTCAATTTACACGTAATAAATAAACTAATCATAAAACATCGGAAGGATATGTAGGCCAACTTCCTGGCATGTGAATACAAGACAATAGAATATTGCGCCCCCAATTAACCTAAAGAATATTGCGCCCCCAATTAACCTAAGCCGGATTGAATTTTAGATGTCCAGTGACAATAGGCCACCAGTATTTAAATGTTCAAAAAGACACATAAAATAGAATACTTGTATGCTTTTCACAAGCCAAAGCTAGAACCATAGCAAATTAGGATTAACTTACTGGCAGGCATCAGCTGAAAAAAACAGAGAAATGGAGGTAGAGAGGGCCAAACGGGATATATAGGTTCCATAGTGAAATGGGTAGTTATTACAAGAATAAAAGTGATAACCACTTAGAGTGAAAATGGTAGGATTAGTACTTATGCTGTAATTAACATTTAATCAACGTATTTAAATAATTCATAGTATCAAAGCATTTTTCTAAAGTCTATATGCAATTTTTGTGACAAAGTTTAGTTTAAAAATATTTTTGTAGCATTTATTTACAGCTAAGTTGGACCAACAACCGAGGAAGTGCAGTCTAAGGCATCAGGCTCTCTTGGACTGAAATGCTATTGAGTAGAAGGTCAAAGTTTGAATTTTGGTTTAGTAGATGAAAGCATACTGTTGTGGACTAATGACTAACATTAAATACAAAGGTTATAACGAATTTAATCCAAGGCACAGTGATGAGAAGGGTAGCTTAAAGGGAAATGCAACCATATTAGCGTCAGGAAAAATTGAGACATTTAATTTTAAAAAGTCAACCAGAGCTTGCTTAGATTCTCTTTTCTTATCATTCATCCACAAACCAACTTTGTTATCAACTAAGTAAGCACCCTTACATTCATGTGTAAACATAATTTTATATACATTTTAAGTATTTTTAATGTATATACTATTTGCCTTGGAGTGATGTTTTTGGCAGGTGGTTATTGTTATAGTTTAAAAAGTAATATGATTGTAATCAGTTATATAAGTTAATATCAAAATCCCACAAATCATTCTAGTTGGTTTTTTAAATCATATAAATAAAAGGAAATAATAAAAAGGTACACTACTAAAACATATGTTGTAATATAGTGATGTAATTTAGAGTACTAGCGATATTGTTATTGTTATTATTATTATTATTATTATTAGCACCACGTCTTACTACCTTACTACCCGTTCGGGTTATACGCACTTACGCTAATGTGTAATGGTAGGGTGATTGTGAGATGAAATGAAGGACCTACAGTTTAACGTGGAATCCGAACCACGGTGGAGGCCTGGCATTCCCCACATTCACAAGATGTCTTGTCAGAGGTGAAGGAGGGGTTTGGTAATCAGATAAATCTGTGCCAGGACTGGGGATTGAACCCCGGCTACCAGCACAGAAGTCTGACACCTTACCCCTAGACCGCCAGGTCACCCTAGCGATATTGTTAAATAAGTGAACAAATAAAAAATAATACTTGTGACATTTGGTAGCACACTTATTCACATGAATAAAAAACTGACCCAGGCCACTGGCTGGAAACAGAAATGGATGTAACTAAAAAAGTACTTATTCACAACAAAGAGTGAATTTTGAAACACAATGTTATTTAAGTTGTGCATCTAAGTGGAGGCTCACCCTCAGTGTGGTTGACTATCATTGCCCCTGTTTTATGTAGGGCTTCTACACTAATATTATAATAACCCAAAAGTTTGATAAGCACTGCACCAAAAACATTAAATTAGCATTTAGATTTTCCCCCTTATTTTCTTTTCTAGTACTATCTTATAGTCTATTAAAATCTAAATGTGTATCTAATAAGCAGACTTAATGCCATGATAATCTAGTATGGTCTGCCATTACTGAGGGTGGTTTTTCCTTAAGTAATTAATCTCAACCTTCATGCAATTGTGGATATATTCTACTCTCACCACCATTACTTCATTAGCATAATAATTTAATTATATATATATAGCCTGGGTAGGATAGTAAAATGGGGTGGTAGGAAACTAAAAAGAAAAGCCATGAGTTATATTCCTTGTATTAATGTAGTTTTGATGAATGAATTATGAATAGTTATCAGAGAGGGAGTGCCAGTATATGTGTGTGTGAAGGGAATAGCTATTTGTGTTTTTAAGTAGTTATTTTCTTGTTGGTTAAAATTCTATGTTTATTATTATTATTATAATTAGCACCGCGTCTTACTACCCGTTCAGGTTATACGCACTTATGCTATTGTGTGATGGTAGTGTGATTGTGAGATGAACTGGAGGACCTACTATTTGACGTGGGATCCAAACCACGGTGGAGGCCTGGCATTCCACACATTCACAAATTGTGAATAATACACGTTTTGTCAGAGGTGAAGGAAAGGTTTGGCTATCGAATAAATCTGTGCTGGGACCAAGGATTGAACCCCGGACTCTCCCCCCTAGCACATAAGTCTGACACCTTACCCCTAGACCACCAGGTCACCAGTTAAAATGTTAGCTGTTCAAGTTATTCAGTGGCAGCATATAGCTTTGAATATAGGGATATCATATTTTACTTGATAAAACTATTATCAAGATGAAGGATATATGAGTTAAGTTTTATTGGCTAGGATTAGGATGGCTTGTTCGACATTGTTTTGTAATGACAATTATAAAATGTGTAATTACCTTGTACCACCACATTTGATCAAGGTAGTTAGGAAAAAACATATTGGACTATAGTACCTTTTAAGAAAAAAATTGTTTTGTATTTTTAATTTGTTTGGTTTTAGTTGAAAGTTAATTGGTGTATTTTAACAGGCAATCAAAGGGAAACAGGCTAGAGCCTTTTATTTAAGGTTTCATTTATATATGGAAATTTTATATTGTTTTCCTAGGGTTTTAAATGTGTTCACTTGTGTTTCATTTGATTAAAATCAATATCAAACCTGTGCTACATTTTAAATTTACTTAGGAATTTTATTCTTAAGACATATTCCACTAACCCCTTGTTTATTTTGATGGTCTTAAAAATTGGTTCTTATACACTATTTGAAGTTTTAATCATGTGGTGATTTCAAAAGTACTTATGACTTGGCCCAATTAAAACTAACAAGTAGCCGTAGAGAATGTTTGGAAAATATATGTTATGCTACTCATATAGAAGGTGAAATTTTAAGGGTTGATTAGAAATATGACCATTTCTGCAAGTCTTGAAAGGGGAAAAAAAATAATGGTTCCGCATTATGTGTAAAGGCTTTCACAGCTCAGTTTGTTGGACAGTTGTAAGTTTAGCCAAAGTTCCAAGATTGTAATACCACTCTGGGACAAATCTTTCCAAAAGTGTTGTATCAGACACAAAGAAACAACTGTGAACAAGGTGCAAGTAGATAAATTAAATTTAATGGGTTAAATTAATTATAGTGAACATACCTTCTCACATACAAGTATTTAATTTAAATGCAAATAGAGGTGTATCTTTATCAAAGGAGACTTTTTTTTATTCAGCATCACGTCTTACTATCTTTTCAGGTTACACACATACGATGTTTAAAATATTAGTTTAATTTTTTATTTCATTGCATACTAGATTTTTAAGAAAATAGGTTTCGGTATGAAAAAACATTATTTGGCAAGAAAATTCAAACCAATAGTTGATTAAAAGCATACACGGCAATATAGTGGTAAAAGAAGCAGTTGGAAAAGTTATTTTCTTTAATAACTTTCACCGTCTCTATTATATAAACAAATGTAGTTTTTCTTAACAAATAGCTTAACAGTGTATTGAAATAGCACAAAGTGTAACAATATACTACAAGTTTTCAAAGAAGTGCTAAAAGCTAAAGAGAGAGAAAAAGGTAAAACAGCTTACAAGTGTGACTGTAATTTGTTCTGAAGAGCATTTTCTTCCTTTCCACTATGCCATGCAAGAGAAAGAAACAAAGAATATATTAATATGACCTAATGACACGGAAATTACTGTATGTCTTACAGTAATGTACACAAACTAAAGATAAAGAAGTTATTTTACAAAAAATATACACATATTTAAAAAAATTAAACTAAATGAAAAATTACCAAGTGTGAACATGGATAGTTTAGAAAAAAAGAAAAATACAAATTAATTTTAGACACCTGATTATTTAAATAGGAAGTGAATAGAATGTGTTTTTACCATCATGAGTAAAAAAATGTGGGAATGAGGAAAATATCATCCCAAATTTGACAATAATATTCAACAAAAAATTATATGATCAGGTTAGTATTTAAATAAGTTGAGTAAAAAGAAAACACTTAATCAATGACTACAATAAGTTATTATTAATTTAAGGTAAAAGGTTAATATATTTGTAAGCTCACTAATTAACACTATGGCATTACAAACTCTTTTAAGTTCATTGCCGTACTTACGGAAATATTCTCATCTTAGCTAGTTATACCCAAACCATCTCATTACACCCTACTAATGTTATCCTCCCAGCTGAATCTTGGTCTTCCCAATGGTCTTGTCCCATTGGTTTTGCCAGTCAATACCCTGTTCTAGATTATCCCATTTGCTGAGCATATCCTGCCTATCGTAATCTACAAGACTTGATTATCCTTACATCTTGTGATGAGTAGATGGTACGTTGATTATTCTATCCCCATTTCCTCATCTATTCATGGACCTAATATATTTCTAAGCACCTTGTTTTACTTTTATTTATTCAAGATAAGAGACCATGTTTCGCACCCATAGAAAACAAATAATAAAACTATTGTTTTATATATTGTACTGAGTGAATAATAGCATGCTTTTCCCAACTGTATTATTTTCCTAATTTCCACTCTAATACTGTTATTGATAGTTTAAATGGTTTCTAAATATTTAAACTCCTTAAACATGTAAAATTATGTTATTCAGAGTAATTTCTAACTTCTCATCTTCAATCTGTGTGATCAAATAGGTGTCTTTTCAGCGTCCACTTTCCAAACCTAGTATCATCAAATAAAATGTCTGCATTTCTCGCACCAACTTCCTTATTACAACAAAACAAAGCTAAATAATCTGCATACCCTTATAGCTGCATTGTACCGTTTAGTGTCAAGCCTTACCTACTCTCTTGCATAACAGCATACTCTAAGGCTAGATCAAAAAGTAATGTGGAAAATGCATCTCCTTGTTTCAACACTTATGTGTTTCAAAACTATTTCATAGTTTATATCAAACCCGTACCTTACCATTCAATTCAGTCAAACGTACCTCAATTAGATTTACGAGGTTTTGGGTATCCCAAATTTTATTATTATTATTAGCACCGCGTCTTACTACCCGTTCGGGTTATACGCACTTACGCTAATGTGTAATGATAGGGTGATTGTGAGATGAAATGGAGGACCTACAGTTTAACGTGGGACCTGAACCACGGTGGAGGCCTGGTATTCCTCACATTCACAAGATGTCTTGTCAGAGGTGAAGGAAGGGTTTGGTAATCAGCAAACTTTATTAAACTCTAATATATATTTTTTTTTTACCTTTTAGTCAAAATCTACACTGATGATCAACAATTATTTCCTCCGCAAATGGCATGAACCTCATTAAAATTATGTTATATATCTATATAGTGTAAGTACAAAATTATAATGGCAATTTTACAGAGGTGAGATGAAGGAGGGGTTGGATCAGTGATAAAGAGGGATAAGTGGATGGATCAGTGATGAGAGGGAGAAGGGAGTAGATTAGTGATAAAAGGAGAAGGGAATTGAATAGGGCGTAGATGAGTGATCAGAGGAAGAAAGGGGTTGATCGTTGAGAGGGAGTTGGGGAGGGGAGAATGATCTGTGATGAGAGGGGGAGGGGGGTGGATCGGTGATGAGAGGGAGAAGGGGGTAGGGTAAATAAGTGATGAAAGGGAGGAGGAGGTAGGGTAGATTGGTGATGAAAATGAGAATGAGGCGGATCGATGATGAAAGGGAAAGGGGGGTTGATCAATAATGAGAGGGAGGTGGGGGAGGATCAGTTTGCAAATGTGTTCCATGTCTTGTCTGTGTATCCAAGATTATTAATTTAAAATAAAATTATAATGTTTTAAGAAGTTTTTTGATTCAAATTGTAAGTGCATATTTTATAATAAAAATACATTGAATCTAATTAAAATAATTTATAACTATTCCTTTCTAATATAATTCAAATCTAATACCAAGTTAAAAGAATATATATGATTTTAGTTTATTTTGCTGATCAAGTCATAATGTGAGTTGATAAATAATTGGAAACAAAACTTATGGAATTAATTGATAGTTGGGGGCGAAATTTTTGGTAATATTTTACTAATGAATTGATGTTAGTTTTTATGATTAATTAAAAGTGTAACTTACATATTTTGAATTAAATTTTATTGATTCAGAATTCATGGTATATTATGAATTGGAATTTCAATCTCATTCAAATCTTTCAGTTCTCAAGAGTCAGAATTTTAAATTGAATCATGGTTGGAAGCAAATTAAAATTGTTGAAACTTCACACAAGTATAGAAGTTTGAGACGAGTGGGGAAGGGGGAAAAATAGAACAGTTTTAGAATTTAGCTACCAGAGAAATAAGATAATCATCTTTTGTTCAACAATGTGTTGTTTTAAGTCAGGTTTATTGTATTTTTATTTCTCATATTTAATTAAATGAAGCAACAGGAAAATGTAACACACCTTATTATCCGTTCGGGTTGTAAGATTACATACTAATTACGTTAATTGGTTTTAGAAATGAGGAAGGTTACATTTTGAGGAAAAGTACCCAAATTTGTGTTAAAAAAAAGTGAAAGGTCAGTTTGAAAAAACTACCCTCAGTACACCAAATTGAGATTAGAACCTCGATCTCCCCTTCATCGGCAGTCTAGTCTACTGTGAGAGTGAAGCCTTATACCATACATCCTCCTAGGCGGATGAGAGAAGAAAACTATCACACATTTATTATTATTATTATTATTATTATTATTATTATTATTATTACTATCACCGCATATTACTACTCGTTTGGGTTATATGCACTTGTGCTAAGGTGTAATGGTAGGGTATTGTGAGGTAAAATGGAGGACCTATAGTTTAATGTGGGATCCTAACCAAGGTGAAGGAAGGCCTGGCATTCCACACACTCACAAGTTGTTATTAATACATGTCTTGTCAGAGGTGAAGGAGGAGTTTGGCAATCAGATAAATATGTGCCAGGGCCAAGGATAGAATCCCAGTCCCCCAGTACAAAAGTATGACACCTTACCCCTATACCACCAGGTCACCAACATGAATTTAAAAGGCAAATGTATTTATTCCCTCAAGAAATGTGGTTTATCAAATGATATGTCTTTTTTATGGATTTCTATAATTAAACTTATTTTCACAATATTGGTTATTTAAAATAAATTTAACCCAAAAGGTGCTGTATGAGTATGAACATACAAGCAGGGAAACCAATTAAGGATACTAAAAGATTAATTTAAAAAGGGCCAGCATAAAAATGTCAAGTACACATTATGCAATAGGGTTTGACCAATTTTCCTACTTTTTGTTCCCTATAAATGTTATATTATAAACAAATACACTATGGAAGGAAAAGTCTCTTTTATTAAGGTTAAAAAACACACAAACAAATGGTTCAAAAAGTCCAAACAATATTAATCATTAATTTATAATGTATCCTAATAACACTGCAACGTTTATTCCAAGAATAGGTGTATATAAACAAACAAGGAATGTTCTCTTTATTTAAACATTGGCAAATATTATGTGAATTCTTCTATTCCTTGTTATGGACAGACATAAAAGTACAAATTTGCACTTTTTTTAGCTCCATATTTTACTAACTATTTGTTTAAATGCATCTGCAACAATATGTTAATAAGTTATGGAAGAGGAAAGTTACATTTAAAATAAGTGTATCAACATTTGTTTGGAGGGAGAGTGGAAAATAATTAAAGCTTGAGAACATGCTCTCAGTATCTTTAGACAATTCAACAACCATAGCAGGTTTGTACTTTATTAAAACTTAGATTGGTAAGATGAAATTGTTAAAATGATAGTAGCAATTAACATGTGAGATTTTAATTGAAACTGGACTTGGATAAACTATGAAAGTTTAAATGATTTAAAGTTTATTATTTCCCAATAAATACATACACCATTTGTTTTAGGGTTTTGAGTTTGATAATCCCAAGTTACCAGCAAAGTTGATTAAAACAAATATTAAAAGCTGCTCTTAGCATAGTATTAAAAGTTTTTAATCAGATCCTTAAAGTTCAAATTAAGTTTAACAACCTAGTTCTTAATGCATGAAACAAGTTTTTCAACATGTGATTATTGTGTATATTTTATACAAATATTATATCAGCTTGAGAGGTGTTGAAAAATAAATACTCCTAAAATAAACATTAAATATATAGGTGATATTGGAAAATTGATATTGTGGTGTTGCAATGAAGAGTCAAGTAGTATTTACCAGAAGAGGTGATTTAGTGGTATGCACACCCGAGTCTTATTCGGGATTTTACTGGGTTTGGGTCTTGTACGAGTGAAATGGGGTTAAGGCTGGGCTACAGACAAGATATGTATATACCAGACCTCAGCCTCCAGGTTAAAATGGCTGCGCTTCATGGGAGAGTTTATGTTCTTTAACACAGGTACTGCTATTGCTTGGTGCCATCAAGAGAATTTTGTTGTTAAAAAGTGCATTTAAAATATTCTTTCCCTTGAGAAAATACACTAATATCCTTCTCAAGTCAATTGGTCGGCTTACCCTAGGCTATGTTCAGGTAGCGATCGAGCCCCCACATCACATAATCCTTGCTAACAAGGAGTTTACGCAGACTGCACGTTAAGATACAATGGCCCCTTTTATGACGGACACGTTAAAAGTGAGTCGTTTAAACACTAGACATTTGGAAGTGCTTTAATTACTGAGCATTGACATTAGACAACCACAGTGTTAACACTTAACCTGGCTCAAGGCACGCAGCGAAACTTCCCTAAAGCTGAGGATCTGGAGTATACTTTGTGGGCTGGGCTAACTTCCAGTACTAAATCTTAACCAATTCCCACCCTCAACCCAAGATTCAATTCCCAGCCTCAACCTAAGATTAACTGTTTTATTAACCTACTAGGACATTTAATAATTATTTTTACTTTTTTCATTTAAACCTTTCATGAAACTTCCCCAAGGAGTGAATGTAAACTTCTGCCCATTTTTCAGGACCATGGAATGTGCCAATTTTCTACAATTTATGGAAAGAAATTGCCAAAGGGTTCATCTAAGGACCACCTTCATAAACTCAAATAGCTTACTATGCAAAGAATTATTTACAAGATTATATAATTATATTTATTTGTGTCTTTTGTTAATCTTTTCTTACATTTATAGTAGCTATCCAAGGAATGTATGTAATAATCATAAATTACTTATAGTTGGAAATTAAAATTGTTTTTCACCCTGATTTCTTAATTTATAATTTATAGCAAGTGTTTCTCTTAGTAAAGGGAGGGACCACTAAAAAGGTTTATTTAGTTTGATAGACCCTCAATTATAGCAAGTAATCTCTCATTTGTAAAGGAATCCTCACACGAAATATGGAACACTCGCATGCACACATGCGCACACAAACACATACACCAATAAATAATCCTTAATAAATATGTTTGCCACCGATAAATCTAGAATGCATTGACATAAAGTTGAATAAAAATATGGAATTATAAATAATAATCTGATGGATCTTTTCGTTTGGTATGCTATCAAATTACTTTAATTAGCATATAGCTAAATTAACTCTTATCATTGATGGTGGCACACAAAACCAAAGGTTATTAACAATAAACACATACACAAATGTATAACAAGACCAAATAGGCTGTAGTGCCAAAAGGACCAAGAATACAAATGTGGCATATGTTTAAAATAGCAGTGTTTATTGAAAATGTTATATAAATACCAAAATGAAAGTTTAAAGTTATTTATTCTATTGGCAAGACTTACACATCTAATCAGTTATTGTAAATAATGTAACGGAAAATCCAACTTTATAGATGTCAACCATCTATTATAAGCAATTAGATAAATGCTTTAATTTTTTTTAGGAATGTGCAGGATTCCAAACTTCGGGAGGATGCTTGTTTCTGAAATTTGAGTGAGAAAAAATATTTCCTGAGATTTCTTAAGACAAAAGTTATAAAAAAAATTACAATTAAGAATCTGCTATCATAGTCACGTTTTTATTTAATGTTCTTTCAATTTTTTTAAAACTTATTAAATACAAAAAATTAACCTTATCTTCCATTAACGTTGTTTGATCAGAGCTAATGAAAAGAAAAACCTGTAAGATAGTGTTGGTGTCACTGATGGATAGGTGAAAGTGGATACTAATGGTACGTTCCATTGAGAACCAAAAAACAAATCTTCGTCAGCGGAGTGACTGACGTTTTGGGTAGGGTAGTGGGGGTGGGAGAGCGGGTGGATGAGCAGGTAGACAGTCTTCTCTGGTTATTATGAATGAAAACTGTAAGTCAGGGACCGAAATATAATTATTATTATCCCCGCTTCCTACTATACGTATGGGTTATACACACATACGCTAATGTGTAATGATAGGGTGGTTGTGAGATGAAATGGAGAACCTACCGTTTAAAGTGGAATCCGAACCACGAGGGAGGTTTAGCATTCCACACATTCACAAATTGTGATTAATATATGTCTTGTCAGAGTTGTAGGAAGGGTTTGGCACTCAGATAAATCTGTACCGGGACTGAGGATTCAACCCCGGGCCCCTAGCACCCAAGTCTGACAACTTACCCCTAGACCGCCAGGTCACCCCGGGACTGAACTAAAACGTCGGTTCATTTTTAAAGCTAACCTTAACTTGATTTAAACACAAAGCTCATTTATTTTATTTTAACAATGAATGATGGTCAGGGTTCAAATCCAGAATGGGTAAACACAGGCTGTATCTTTCTAAATGGTTTCCTTTTGTCCCTCCACAAAAATGTGGGCACATGACCACTGTTTTAGATATTTATCATTATTAACACACCAGTGTGATTAATAAAAATATAAATATCAATTATACTAAGCACGCTATATACTAATATGCCAAACTAATAAATTAAGTATTCAAAGCATTATCTCTTACCTGATGTCGAATATGAGTATTTTTAATTATGGTTATTGTCTTTCACATATTATTTAAATTAGAAAAATAACATCTGGGCATGGGAATTGAGCTTGGGACCTACAAACTATGTTTTTATTGTTGTTATAAACTAAATCGTTACATCTGAACAAAGGGGAGAAAATACATTTAAATAACATTTGACGAGAATGGACATTATATTAATATTTAGCACCGCGTCTTACTACCTGTTCGGGTTATACACTTTTAAGTACTAATCACGCTAATGGATTAGGAATTGGGAAGGTTGAATTAGAGGAAATGGAGGGAGAGTGGAAAACCTTTTAGGAAAAAACACCCCCAGTTCACCCGACTTAGATTCGAACCTCGATCTCCCCGTCCTCAGCAGTCAAGCTCAACACGACAAGCGCATTAGCCAACTACGCCACCGAGGCAGGTAAGAGAATGGATATTAAAAGCGATTATGATTGTGGAGTGGGAAAGGGGGAAGTGAAATATTGAAGTAGAAATTCTGTGCACAAATGCATATTGTTAGTGTCCACCTGGACAGGTCTGTAACCTGAACCTAGCTAATACAGTAGTGCCTCTCAAATTATGTTACATGATGCTATTGTAGGTTGTCGGTGCTGATGTTTTTTAAAACTTTTTTTAGCGCCGCGTGTCTTACTAACTGTTCAGGTTATACGCATTTGTACTAATTACTCTAATCTTAGATCTAGTACAAACACAAAATCCATCCACCTGCTGTCAATTCATCACTGTGAAATGGTAAACCCATATTCCAACAATTATAAATTTCTCAACCATGCCAGGGATCAAGACCGGGACCCTTAGCTCCATAGGTAGACACACTACCGACGGAGCTAGGCTTCATAATTTTCTAGCATGGTAATTTTTTTTTCTAAGTTATAACCACAAAAATTTTTATAGATTTTTTTTTGTGTAAAAGGGCTAATTTGTTTTTTAAAAAAAGGTGGGGAGGGTGCACAACTTAGACTTTCTTGCTACTGTAAATAAAAAAGAGATATTTACTTAAGACTCATAAGATATTTTAAACAAGATAATAGACAATGTTGCACATTCTGCTAAAGAGAATAGGCGAAATAATATACACTGTTAGAGAAAAGAGGAATAACACAACCACAGAGCACTACAGCACTTGCCAAAATTAAAAACTTCCATAAAATATATATAAAGGAAATGCACCTTTGTTTGCTTAATCAGTCTAGTTGATTCCAGGCTTATTACAATTATTATTATTTTTTAATAACCAATTAGTCGAACTTGAGATTTTTAATCAAACCCTGTGATCGTACAGAACTTAGTAAGTTAATTTAAGAACATACTGAAAGATACATTTTTTATATTCTCTACACCAGCAGTTCCTAAACTTTTGGTATGATGTACCACCCCAACAATTTTCGTATTTGGAGTAGGTACCACCGTTTGCGTGTTTATTAAAGACTGTGCGGCCGCACCATCTGTCTGAGCTTTAATCAATGTTGCCACCCCTACAATCACTTAGTGAATCTATTTTAATCTAAGTTAGACAGGGTCATAATATATTTATTAGATTTTATGAGTCAATTTTTATATGTCTTTAATTTGTTTGTTTTGTTTAGCTTCTCACGAAATACCATCAGGAATAATTGTACGTCCCATAATTTGGAAACCTCTGCTATAAATTTTTTGATAAGCCTTCACTATCTTGGGCTTATTGCAATAAGCCTGGAATCAACTACACTGAATGAGCAAACAAAGGTGCATTTTCTTAATAGCCTAAAGCTGTATGGGCTCATTCCATAAGCTTAAAAACATTCAGACTGATAAGCAAATATAATATTACTTTCCAATTAGCCCGGCTTATTGTAAATTGAAGGCGCCTCTTGCAATAGGCCAGATTTTCTCACTCACACACACACGCGGGCACACACACGTGGGCGCGCGCACACACAAAATTCAGAAACTATCGATTTTATAAAAAATATATTTCAAATAGTGATTTTTATATTTAATATGCCTTCATTTTTGAAATGATAAGCTATTTCCTATCTCAAAGAGGTGCAGAAATACAATTAAAATGGGAAGTTTCCTCAAGTGTGAATTACCCTCAAAGTTATTTTCACGAGAAAATGAGAACTTCCATTTTGTTTTAATATTAATAATACTTATATACAAATTTCTACAGACTGACATAAAAAAATGAAAAAAAAAATGCTTTTTTGGATTTAGGGGGTCATGAAACGTCAACATCCAACAAATCTCGAGTTTGATTTTTTAGACAATTACTATTTTTTCTCAACCAGAGAAGTGTGAGACGGTAAAAAAATATTATATATTAACTAGTTGGTCGTTGTAGCGATGGCTGCAGATTATTGCACTAATATGTATTTTAAACTTTTTATTGGGAAAGGATCTCTATAATAAGACCTCACTCACTTTTCAGTTAAAAGTTTACTCGTCAAAGGCTATCAACTTCTCTTAGATATTTAGTTTTCGGTGTAATTTGAATCAAAACATATATTTTCCCCCTTCACAACCCGATGGGAACTTTAAAATGACCTCTCTCCCAGATCTCTATCTATTCGTTGAAAAAAAACCCAACTCAAATACCTAGCGATTGAGCTGATATTATTTTTAAACAAAGACAAATATTTTATTTACCAATATACAGCTATGCACAAATCATGGTTTCCAGATAATTTCTATTACTGGAAACGGGCTTATCAAATTATACATAAGATGTATGATAGAGATAGTGATAAAATGTGATAGTAAAGATGAGGGTGTCAATGTTTGAGCGTGTGTGAAAATGAGTGTGGGTGTGAGTGTGAGGTGTTAAAAAGTGAGCACAAGAAACTGAGAATGAGCAATTGAGAAAAATCGTGGGAGTGTGAGTGATAGTGAGAGAATATGTATGTGTTAGAGAGATAAATACTGGGAGAAGAGGGAAAAAGAGTGTGTGAGTTAGAGGGAGTGAGTGTGTGCATGCAGGAGTATGTGTGTGTGTGTGTGTGTGTGTGTGTGAGGGAGGGTGTCAGAGAATGTGTCCTCTAAATTAATTATCAACAAGGAAACATAAGTGAACTTATTGTATTTGTAAGAATGCGAAAAGATATATGGGGTATACATAACATTACTAATTTTAAATATACCCTCAAACTTAAGCGATAAAATGAAAACATAGCCTAACTTATGTATTTGTATTGTGTTGCTATTTGCTAAAATGAACATCAAAACCTATTATTTGAATAAACTGGACATACAAACACAGTATTTAAAAAAATTAACACCAAAGCTCATACTCGGATAGTTAAAATGGATTTTTTTAAACACTATTCAAGATAATTTTATTGTTTTTGGGCTTACGATACATGCCATAACATATTTAAAAATAATTTTTTCATGCGCAAAACGAAACGTAGACAATATTCTCACAAACTTAACCTTTTAATTTTCGAATTATACTAAATATTATTGATTTAAATTCCAATTAACGATAACATTCTAATAACAAATAAATGTTTCCCCAGTTTAGGCATCTCAATTTGGATGTGTAATGACCAGCATCCAAAGAGAAAATTGTGATGTGTTCAGACCAACAATTAATGAAGATTGAGTTATTAATTTTTAGCTAAGGCGATATTTTTTATTTAGAGGTTCACAGCCATGCAGCAAATAACGGTTCCCATGATGACTAAACAAAGAATGAAAAACTGAAAATTCTTTGTGAAAATCAGGTTTACGTGGAAAACTACTATTTTTTTCCCACATTCTGGACTTCTAACCGTTAAAATGAGTGATAGTTTGTTAAAATCTGTTTTGTCATTTCCTCATAATTTATAATTTCCGAAACGGTCTTATCAAATTATATATAATAAGAATAATATATTGACCTACAAATTTCATCTCATGGCCAATAAGACTAAAAAGAAATCTATTTTTATTTATCTAACATAATGCACAATTGTGCATACATATTAATGTAACTCAAATATAGGCTTTCATCTCAAGCTATATTCTTTGGTCAAGGTCATTCTTAAATTATTGTTTTATTTATTAATAGTTAATAAATGGTTTACAGTGTCTTGGTGAACCATCTATGTGGTCCGGAGCTAAATAAAGGTTGGTGACTTTTTCTTTGAAAATTATAGCCAAGAAACCATTTAAAATTAATAAAAAATGGTTCAAGCGGCAGCACAAAGCCACCATGGATCAACAATGGTGTGTGTTTCTCATTGTTATTAAATGGCCAACGATTTTACAGCCGTAGATAGCTCAGTGGTAAGATATTGACGTGCTTGGAGGATTTGAATTTAGTTACAGATTTCAAAAGAATTTATTAAAAAAAGTTAATTATTTAAGTTCAATAATATAATATTGTTTTGAAGTCATTTCACCAACTTATTAGCAGTTTGGGCTTTCCGAATTTCTTCGTAAAAACGTTTCATTGCCTTTGAATATTTATTACTTTTTCCCTTTATATCTTTTATGCCATCTAATTTTTGGTGGGCCATTTTTTAAAGATATTAAATGGAACTACACTCAGCTTCACTGAAAAAAATCCTTTCAACTATCGTCACACTTCCTACACTGACTTGAAAACAGTGGAGAGCCAGGTAACAATCCCTAAAGAGAGATGGTGATGGGTCAAGGCGATAAGCGTCACAAATATGCCAAAACAGCTGGAAACATATTTATGGTTTCAAGGACAGACAGCTAGTGACTCTGAGTGAGAAGGGATGAGTTGCCTGCTTTACTCTAACCAGGCCGTTCTGTTTCAAGTATTGAGGGGTTGTATTAGATATATTTTCAAAATCCAGGGGCAAAATATGAAGCACCTCAGATTGTATCATTTTTCATGAGTTTCAGATTGAATAATAATGTGGATGAGGTACCATTATAAAGTTAAAAGAAGCCGGCATTAATTGATTTACTTCCCTCATTTATTACACACGTTTGAGAATACAAGATAATTAAATTGAATATTGCATTTATTTGGCAATTTTTTTATGCCATTAAATGAAGGTTCATTGAAATAATATTTATTTCAATTAATAAACCTCCTCAAATACTTCTAGTATTCCAAATATGAAATCTTTCCATCCTTGGTTTTTCTAAAAATTGTTGCATTAGATGCCAAAATTTCAAACTTTGAGTAAACACTGTGCTTAAAATACACATTTAATCTATATTTGATACACTGATCCAAGTTTGGTTTAAGAAGACTTAATAATATAATAATTATATGTATATATAATTATTATAATATTAATTTTGGGCATACACCCTTAATGGACAATCGAAATTTCAGTCGCTTTTAATTTGTAACTCCTTACAAAACAATTGAGTGCCATTAAAATAACATAATTAGAGTGAAGGAATTTGAATATATATCTCTGGATATAAAACCTGTTTTTTAGCGTAAAATAATGATGAAAGTGGCTTAATTACAAATTATGTATGAAATACACCTTCAACACAGTTATTTGCATAAAGACATTTCTATTATGTAAATGTTATTATTTGTAATGGCATCTATTTGCTTTTCACATAGATAATAGTTAGATAAGCTAATATTTTGTGAAGTGCAACAGTGCTTTTGTGAGATCGTTAGTAACTAAAACGTAAGGGGTAGCCACACTAGCTTCATTGAGAAACATTTGTGTTATTCTTATGGACGAAATTGTGGCTCAATTGTATTTATTAAGAGTAGTTTCAATATTTTTATGTTTTACTGCGAAAGTATGTATTAAAATTCACACCATGAGTTCTTTTATCTACAAACTATTTTAGTCACTCTTATAATATATGTTTAGAATTTATATTTATATCAAACATGTTTGATTAAAAATACACAACTATAATAGTTGCATTAGATCTAGTTTTTTTTATTTACCTTATATAAAAAATCTTACTCAACACTTGGTAGACAAAATATTAAGTTTTTATTTGGAAAACTTACTATTTAAAAATAAAGTAATGGATAAATATTGACTGTGTATTTTTTTCTTACAAGATCACAGAAGACAAATTTATTGTTCATACCAATTACTGCAACTGAATCATAGTTTTTGTCCCTTTTCCTGACTATTCAAACAATTTTTGATAAATACCACTAAAAACTTTATTGAAACTCTGAAGTTATTTTTAATTTTGATTGGAATGAATGGGATAGCTAAGTTTAAACTAATTTTACAAATCTGAATAATATAAACAATCCTTAAGTGTAAAATTTATTTTTACATTTTTTCCCCATTTCCCATCCCTGCAAGAGATTATTTCTCGTCCGAGAATTTCCTAAAGTCAAAATGTCATTCCCACACAGGACTACAAATTTTACAAGGTATATCTATTGCAAGTGATTATTGAAGTGTTCAGGCTGAGTAACTATAGAGGAAGTGTGGTATATTAGAAAACTTAAAAAATAAATGGTACGGTGCACCGCACAGATTTTCTCTCTCTTTCTATAAACTCGTAAGATTTCTGAACGGAACAATGTAAGAAGGCAAGATTGCCGTCAAGATTCATTAAAATTTCTGTTTTAAATCTTATATTTTTATTTTTAAAGAATTAAAGTCCTCATTTGTATGTTTGGACCAATAAAAAAGATTAATATTGGGTCCACAAGGGTCAACACTTTGTATTAAAATTTCAATTTCCAGTTAAACTTTTAACATTTTATTAGGTGTTGCACATCTTCAAGTCATCACATTGATATTTAATTATTCATTTATACATTTTGACCAATAAAAAATGTAAATATTGACTATTGAGTCTAAAATGGAGAACGATCATTGCTGTACAAACATTTATCCTAAGAGGTTTAAGGAAAAATAACATACTTTTTTTTAGATACTTACTTATATTTAATTACTCTATAGCATTGGAGAATTATTGCGTTAAGACTTAAGTAGGATATGTTTACAACTAAAGCTCACAAAATTGCATCTATATATTTGCAAATATTTCAGAAACTGTTGCTTTTATAAAAATATATGTCAAATAAAATTAACGCTTCTGTAAAGTACCCTAAAAATCATTTTCATGGGAAAATGAAAGTAGCCAGTTTATTTATAATCTTAATCAACGCCTCGATACAAATTTTAATCAAAATCGTTGGAGCAGATTTTGAGAAAACCTATTTTTTTCTCTTTTCACCCCTTATAAAACTACTCTTAATTTTAAGTTTTAATACACACACAGACAGACGGCATCGCAAAGACTATTTTTTAGGGTTCAGGGGGTCATGAGACGTCGACATCCATCAACATTTCAGGTTAGATTTTTTTACGACCGCAATACTTAAACTTTAATGTCCAAAAAGTTAAAAAATATATTTAATTGCATATAGATTGAAAGTTATTGATTTTATAAAAATATGTTTAAAATAAAATATTTGTATTATAAATATATATATATATACATATTTGTAATGCTAGTTAAGTTCATATCTCAAATAGTTTTGGAGATATTATAAAAAATGTTAATTTACGCATCAGACCAGAGCCCTTAAAGCCATTTTGCCGAAACATTGAGAGTAGCCATTTTGTTTGGAATATTTACTAATGTTTATTAATGAAATTTAATCAAAATCGTTAGAGCCAATTTTGAGAAAATCGACTTTTTCTCTTTTTGCCCTTCAGTAAACTACCCTTAATTTTAGAGGTAGCTATCAAATTCCAAAAAGCCCTCAGGGCAACCCTAAGAAAACCCTAGATATCAAATTTTAGCTCAATCGATAAAATAGTTCAGACTCTAGTTGGAGGGACAGACAGATGGAAATTCAAAAACCACTTTTTCGGATTCAGGGAATCATGAAAAGTCAAGATTCATCAAAACCTCGAGTTCGATTTTTTTGACAATCACCATACTTTCTCTACCTGTAAGAGAGAGAGAAAGTATTATATGACTACCAATATTTCAAAAGTATAAATTTGGTTTTTTCTTTCAATTTATTGGAATTAACCAACTTTCACCCACATCTCGAACTATGTGAAAACTCACAGCAGTGTGTCGGTTGATGGTTTCTAAGTTGTCATTATATATTTTCTGTTTATGGTTATAGAAACTTATTTCATTTGAATGGGCTTGAAGTTGGTGATAATTGTGGATAATATTGAGATGTTTATATGATTATGAACCTTTTAGAATTAGCTAAAATATAAATATTGTAACATAGCTGTTTAGCAATTTATTTTTAACACAATAGCAGCCTTCCTTAATTATAAATCACCTTATTTTCCTCAACATAAAAAGCAAATTAAAATTTTCCATTCCTAGTTTTGACCAAATTTAGAAATTCAATGTGAATGGGCCTCAATTAATTTATTACCGTGTTATTTGCCCAAAAAAAACTCTTGTTTTGAAATATGTAAGGACGGCTATAATTATTTGATTCCTGAACTGTGTATTAATTAACTAAGTACATCCAAATTTACTATAAAATATTTTACTATTAAAACGTAACAAAATAACTACTTGAGACACTGTTCTCTTCAGTAGGTGTGATTTGTTCTTGAGGCGCAAAGCCTGCACAATTTATAATTCATAGCCTTGAAAAATAATTATTTGCACTCACATGACAATTTTATTTTGCCATACTCCTAATAGTTTCATGAAAAATATGTTTTTGGCTTAGGTAATAGCAGGCAATGCTTTTGAAATTGCATAGGTAGGCATGCGGCTGTCAGCGCCTTGCAGTGTGAAACCAAACATTCCCACCCCTTGAGATATTGTCACCAGCAGGCTGTGGTTAGTTAGTCCTGCCTTTTCTGCAAATGCAGGTACTTTCCTATACTTGCTATGAAGTTGAAAGCTTGTGAGATATATTTTGTGTATAGCATGAACCAGCAATATTGTTTCAAGAAACTCTGCGTGTTCCCACGCCTAAAGCATATTAGTGATGTGTATAGTGTGAGTGTTTCTATGTAGGGTAATTTTAGGATTGTGTTGATTTGTTAAGTTATATGTGGTAACATTTTACATAGGTAAATTAAATAAATAAGTAATCAGATGCTTAAGACAATAAATGTTTCAAGATAAACTCTTGATCGAAAAAGCAAATTAAAATCATAAGTAAAGGCCATGTCCTGAATTATGTATAAAACAAACAGAAGCCAAGAAAAATGAAAATCTCTTTTTTAATGGGTGGCTCAAGAAAAAGAAAAAAGCTGGATTTGTGGCTGTGATGTGGAAAAAAAATCTTTGTACAGTTTCCTGTGAAGTTGCTAGGACAATGAACATACATAATTTTGCACAGTAATAACACAGCTGCAGAGTTTATACAACATATCCACATTCTTTGAAGTGAATTTGTTCTTTCTTATTTTTTGCATGTTGTTAGTGATATTTTTTATTTGTGTTTAAAGCGATGAATTTTTAACAAATATAGACAAAATGTGTATCTTATTTAAAATGTATTATCTAGAAATAATTGAAGAACAGGTCTGAACGTGTCCTACAGGTTTTAAAGTGACGAGCTGCCGATAACCCTTATACAAATCTATTGAACTAGGCCTATTACATCAAGGTTACCAGAGATAGACAGTTTGATTTAAATTCAGTAGGCTGGTTATGCACCATGATCAAAAATAGTCAAACCCGAACCTAAGTAATTTTCTTTTAAGTTCTCAATGGTGACAAGAGTCGAGAAAACAAAGATGATAAAAAAAGCTCTGGTTTATTTGATATTTTAAAGATCATATGTAAAATATTTAATATATTTATTTTAAAATAAGAATGGCACATAAATCCTAAGGTTATTAAATAAATACAAAGTTTGACAAGTGTTGGAAATATGTTCTATACAATTACCAGAAAATTAATCTTAAATAATTTCTATGAAACTAACCTTGCACTAGAAAGTCTGGAATGTTCTTTACTTTTCATTGATGCCGATGCATTTGCATGTCTACACATCATAAATATTGCCATACTCAAGAAGACTAGATTCGCCTGAAAAAAAAAAGTTGTGTTAAACACTGTAAATATTTTACCAGTAATCAATATGTACACACATTTATTTATGATTTGTTATAAGCTTTAAAAAAAAAAAGAAGATAAATCTGACAACTGTAATTTTCAAGTACTATTGAATTACCCCTGCACACAGAAACTGAACCTGGGACCTTTGGCTTATTGTATCACAATATTCTACCACTGAGCTAGCCAGATTTGCCCTGTACAGAGTCCAGGGTGGACCTGTGAGCTTGTCAGGTACTTTATAGATCAGAAACACAGCCTATGGTTCAGAGTTCAATCCCCGTATCGATTTAAAAAAATAGACTTGAAAGTGATTTATTAAGGACATATCGTAACTACCAGGAGCAGGTAAAGTGATAGACAACAAAGTGGTCAACACGAGAGGACAAAGTGGTAGACAGCCAACTGCTAGACACAAAGAAACGACACGGACCAAGTGATCGACATGAGCTGGACCACGTGATAGACAGCCAACCGGTAGACAAAATGACAATCATAATTTGGAAGGCTGGGTGGGTCAAGTGGCCAACACGACTTGGACCAACTGCTAGACAAGCTCATGTATAGGAGTACAAAGTGATAGACAACCAAGCGGTCAACATGAGAGGACCAACTGCATGACAAACTTTGATATCATCCAGTTAAGAGTGGGCTAAGTGACAGAACAGTTAATTCAAATAAACGATTGTCCTGGTTTACACTCAAATAATTTTTTCCCCCAACCCGTCAGGTTAACCTCACACTTCTTGACATAATTTGTAGGGTTTGCTAGAGTAAAAATGTAGGTGAAAATAACTCGAACTAATGATGACCTTATAAAAGAATATCCGGAATTCAACAGTCGCAATTAATTCTGCAACGCTGGCTGCAACATTAAAGAACAGTGAGTGCTAGTCCACACGTATGAACTATCTTATTTTTATATTAATAGATTAGAGGTGAGGAGGGTATAATATAGAGAAAATACACCCACTTTTTCATGAAGAAAGAGTTGAAAACCATTGAATAAAAATTCCTTTGTAACCTTCATTAAAACTTAAAATTTGACAACAGTTCTAAAATAGTATGTAAAATTGGTAACCAGTAATAAGTGACAGTAAAAAGGATTTTTATTGTTTTTCAAAGAGATAATTTTAATATCTAGCCTGTATATTAAGTGCTACATATTTTTAATTATTAGCACTGTGTTATACCTACTAAAAAGTTAATATTCGTTCGGGTTATACGCCTATACACTAACTACGCTAATGTGTTTAGGGATGAGTTAAGTTGAATTTAGAGGAACTGCATCCGATTTTTCATGGAGTGAGAGTGGATAACCAATTATGACAATCCACCTTCAATCCACCCAACTGGGATCGAACCTTGATGAATAGTCTCAATGTTTAAGGTGTTGGGTGGAGAATGGTGCATAATTATTTCATACCGTTTCAAAATATTTTGAGGGATGTGTGCTAAGCAGGAAGGACATATCGTCTAATGTACAAGATCTAAGCCGTCATGTATCAAGGATAGAGTGGTAAGATGATGGATACATCGTTTAAGGTACAAGATCTAAAATGTCAAGGTTTAAGAACCGGCTGGTAAGCAGGATGGGTGTTAAAGAGGATGAATTGGAGCTGGATGGGATCAACACGGTCATGATCGAGCCAAACTATCTCTTGCTCAGGATGGATAGAGGAAGGTGTATGGCTCAAAGGAGGTAAGAGTACAGGATGGGGACTGTAAGTTGTGCAAATGAAGGCTGGGGGTAGGAGACTGGGAAGAGGGGAGAAAAGTGATAGGCTGCCATGGTAAGAGAAGGGGATGAAGGCTGGAATCTAGACTCAAGCAAGGGGCAGAATGACAAATATAGGGACATAAGGTACTCTTGTGTAATTGAGAGCCTGTTAAGATTAGGTCATGTTAGGTTAGGGGAGAAAGTGATCCACCCCATTTAACATGGCAGATCAATGTTAACCTTATTGGAGAAAGTGGTCAGAACTGTCATTTCAACCACTACCACCATGTTCATAACTTTGTTAGTTTTGAAATAACTTGTCTGTCACTTGAGCCACTCTTAACTGGATTCATCTCGATGTTTGTCGATCAATTGGTCTTCTCGTGTCGGCCGCTAGGCTGTCTATTACTTTGTCCTCTTATATGGGAGCCTGTCTATCACATGGTCCAGCTCATGTCGATCACTTTGTCCATGTCGTTTCTGGGTGTCTAACAGTTGGTTACAGATTTGTTCTCTCGTGTCAATCGCTTGGTTATCTATCACTTTGTACTCCTTTACATGAGCTTGTCTAGCAGTTGGTCCAGGTAGTGTCGGCCACTTGACCCACCCAGCCTTCCAAGTAATTTTTTATAGTGGTGGGTGGTGTAGGGAATGTGAGAAAAGGACTGTTTTTTGCATTTTACATAGCATTCTTTTTTTGCCAAAATAGTTATCCAGTAGAAACGTAGAATTTAATTTTCTTCAAATGGCAATAAGAGTTCTTGAATATGTCAATGACGTGCTAGAATTTAATGAAAACTTTTTTCTTAATTTAAAAAGTTCCTCATCTATCACTTTGCTCATGACATATAATTATCAATGAGAAAAACCTCTCTTTGCTTTATAGAGTGAATGTATTATATTGGGAAGAAGGTACAGGAAAGGTGGATATAAACATATAAAAGCTAGATTGTGTCATACCTTTTATATGTTTCTATGCACCTTTCATGTACCTTCTTCCAAATATAATAAGCTCATGACAGATATTAAAAAGTGTTTATATCACCATGTGTAGAAAATTTTACTATATGTTTTCATTGAAACAATATTTTATTTATCTTGGCCATGTTTTGTTGTAAAAACTGCAAAAACACTGACCTTTTCACACAGCCTCTACACTCTCACCTTAGATTAGAAAAGGGTATTTTAAGAAACATTGACAAGAAGTTGAGGTGTGTGTTATAGCTTTTGTTTTGTTAGATCTCAATTAAAGGACACAATGATATGAGCAGTTTACAGCCACCAGTATTCACCCTTTCAATCTGAGTTTTCCCTTCAAAAGCAATTTAAATTTAATCTTTAAATTCAACAAAACTTGCAGGCTTGTTAGGTTAGAATGCTCATGCATTCAATTGTAAATAAAATCTGCACAAAACATAGGAAAGTGTAAGATTGTCCAGTATTTAAAACACTACAAATGCTATGAATTAGATGTGTGCAAAGTGATTAAGTTAGAATTCTGTATTAGTAAACAATGTTTAGGCAAAAGCATGAATAATGAAATATCTAAGTTTTTATTTATCATTTTGATGTATTTAACGTGCACAAAACAATTATTTAGTATAAATTTTTTACACTTAATTGGGGCAATGAGTTGTATGATTGAATAACAAACTGTATGTAGATGGCATGCGCACTCATAACATAGAGCTCATGGGGACAGTATCCAATTCAATTATTGCAAAGTTGTGCTTTTAGAGTTTGTGCTGTCTCTTGGTAATCATGTTCTGATAGAAATTATGCTTTCAGTATAAAATTGTTTACGATAGTGCTAAGCAATATACATAAATATGTTTATGTCCTGAGGGATAACATTGTTGAAACTGTACCAAATAGTGCACCGATTTTGTTTATGTCAGCAAATTTAACTGAATCAAAAGACACTTGTCAGGATGCTCTGTAAAGATGTCACTTTCCGATGCAATAAAGTCCTTTTCAGCATGAGACCTGTTCTAACTTTTTTCAGTTTCAATCCATTAAGAAAACATCAGGATATACTTGATAATTTTTTTCAAATAATTCATCCTTGAGCAATGTATAACCTTATTTTGGTATACATTATGTACTATATCCATATTTTACCTATGTAGATTTAGTTTGCTTTTGGCTTTAGTTATTTTTAAATAAATGTAATGTGTGTACCAATAAAACTTAAATACAGTGTGCTTTCCCCAAATGAAACATTCCTTTTGTTTAATTCATTGATTTTTGTCTCAGTTAAAATGTGTTTCTCAGCTTAATGTTTAAAATTTTGTTTAACTGAGGAATCAACTGTGCATGAGTGTGTACAAATTAGGCTAATGTGTTGAAGGTTGAATTTAGAGGAAGTGTGGCTGCATTTATGTGGAGGGAACGTGGAAAACCATGTAAGAAAAAAACACTCAATATACATGGCAAGGATTGTTGACACCAATCTCCCTGTCATCTGCAGTCTAGTCTATTCAGACCATGCGGTTACCGAAGAAGGTTGCAGTAATATTGCTAGCTTATATTGTATTCTAAAAAATTGCTTTCTCAGAACTTTAAAAAATGTAATTTTTAGAGGTGTGCACCCACACACACACACACACAAAGCAGTTTTCTTTAATAAAATGTCATGAAACTAAAAACTCCTGAACTGGTGGGCAAAATTATTTAGTCCGACTTGCAAGTCATGGGGCGGTTAGGATTTGACTCTTGGCCTTGTTTAATGAGGGTGTTTATTTTACTAAATGGTTTCCAATTCCTCCTCCTCTACACATTTGCGGGTTTATTTTCTATAAACTGTATACTTCTCATCCCTGCCACATTAGAATAATTACCATCTATGCGTACAACCAAAAAAGCTAAATATACTTTAATAAAAATAATCCTTGGAGGATGATCACATTTAAAGAACGAAGAGAGATTAATTAAATGGTTTACTCTGCCTTTTGGTAACTCATGATTTTGAATTAAAATGTGCATATTTTTTGCCTCCAACTGTTGAAAATTCATAATCGATTTTCTGTCAGAAATTTTTTACAAGAGGTTTTAAAGATGCTTGCTAATATTAATTACTGTGGTTTTTAATTTAATATGCATTAATAATGTTTTTAATGAAGTCATGTTGTGCTTTATTTATAAGTTATCGAGATCCACACTGTGTGTGCCAGTGCATATCCTAAAAAACATCTATTTGGAATCATATTAGGTGTTTATTCGGATTTTTAAACAAAAATTTTTTTTGGCAGAGATAAGATGTACCCACTTTTTAAAATATACATTTCATTAAGCCATATGAAAGGAATAAAATAAATAAATAACATAATAAGTGGGTTTTCTCTCTCTGAATATTAAGGGGTTAAAAAAATTCAATGTGTGACTTTCAGTATACATATACATTTAAGAAAATAAAACTTACTAGTATCACAACAATGACAGGTCCCACAAAGCTAAATATAAAGAAGTTGTCTGCTCGTAACCAGCAGTATTTATCTGTCCCATAGCTAAATGGGTCCACTACACAAGATACTGCTACAATTATCAAAGGTACTCCATAGGCAAAGCTATAGTACCACCGAATTCTTGATTTCTCGACTTCAAAAACTTCTATAAGCATAACATATAACTGGAAGCCTGAAACAGAGAAATAATAACTAAGTTAGGTAATTAAGAGCAGTTAGTAGATTAAAAGTAAATAAACACTTTCATAAATATTACTATTACACAGAATCTCTTAAAAAGGATAGTAGAGTCTCCCAAATAATTTGGAAATAGCTAGCCAGCATAATGTTGAACATGTCCATATTAAATACCACCGTTAATAATAAAAAGTATATATTCTTAAGTAGGTAAAAAATCTTGTTGCCTTTTCTTGTTTACTACCAGGACTTGGACTTGGATGACATAAAGACAATAAAAATGGCTTAGAATTTATAAGAAATTAGTTAAAAATATGAATAAGAACTCTTTAATCAATAATGTACACAACTAAATAAAACATGCTTTACAAATGAAAACTAGAACATAAATATGAAATGAAATGTCACTAAAACCATCCTCCTGCATACTGCAGAATATAATATTGATTTACTAATAATTGCTTTAACCTCACAACAACAACAACACCTTAAATGTTGTGTCTTAGCCATGAATGTGTATCTTCAAACAATACAAGCAAAGAGTATACAAAGTTAATTTAACCTTCTCATTCTGACAACTGTGTTTTTAAAAATATTATGTTTATAATATATATGGAATTGTAAAATGTTGGTATTAAAAATATACTCCTCAAGATACAAGAGTTCTTAGGAATTTGAATAATTTCCCATGGATTGTGGCCGCCTAAGTCACCAGACCTTTATCTTTAGTCACCTAAAAGAAATTGCGTTTAAAAAACAACCCACATACACTCGACGAACTTAGATAAAACATCAAGGTATCTTTAGCCAGCGTAACTCCAGAGACTTTACAGAAGGTTGCAGCAAACATCATGAAACACACTGACGCCTGCATAGACGCTGATGGAGAACATTTCCAAGATTTATATAAGTTCATAAATGTACATCTGTTTTTAAAATAATTATTAGCTTATTTTAAATAATTTTATATAATGGGTTGCATGACTTCTAGCTCACCTTGTATTATTAAGACACTATCTGCTCCCTTCTCAACAGCTCTACAGAAAGTGTAGCCATATTTAAACTCACTACATTCTTATTTTGTCCCAGGTTGTCTTAAAGATGTGGGACTAGGACACAGACAATATATATAACAAATCCTTAGCCTTATAGAAGTTTCACTGTGCTCCTTGAGCAAGGTTTAGTCTACTGACACTTAGGAATCGCAGGTGTCAATGTTTAGTGATACAAGCAGCACCTCCAAATGTTCCCCATGAAGGGACCAGTGTAATTATAATGGACAGCCTGCGTGAGCTTTTTGTGAAGTAGGATTGTATAAAGAATGAACTGGGTCGGTAGCTGAAACAAGCTTTGTGGAAGCCGGCTAAATGAGTTGAGATGGATATTTGTGTCCTCTCTCTAGTGAAACCTGTACCTGTAGGTTGTGGGTCTGGTGCAATATACCTTGTCTGTTGACTTGGACTACACACTCACTGGTTTCTCATAAAATAACCAATCTTTTTTATGTAGTATTAATGCAGCATTATTTCTTCTCTTAACATCTTGTCTACAGAAAGTTTAACTTTAAGAAGAATTGCTCTTGCCTCATCTTATTCCCTCTATACTTCTGCTTGACAAAACTAAAACATATATTTGGAGGCCAAGTGGCCAACGACTTGAACCAACTGCTGGACAAGCTTAGAGATAGGAAGACAAAGTGATAAAAAGTCAAATGGTCAGACAAAACCTGAACCAAATACAAGACAAGCTCATACATAGGAAGCCCCAACAGATGAGACGGCCAACTGATCTAAAAAAACAACAACTGGACAAATGAATACAGTTCAGCTTATACAAGTGACAGTATAAATAAGTACCCTACATCAGTATTGGATTTTTTTATATAGTTCCAAGGAACCGACAACCTTACACATTCATAAAAAAGACTCTGCCTTAAATGAGAGTGATGATTGATAAATGAGCTAGCATGAAATCAATCCTGGATAATACAGTGTGACTAACTATTGGCACACTAAGGCAAAGTTTGCCATTTTTAATCCAGTATCCAGGATTCGGTTTTCAAATTTAAATTTAGATACATTCCTTTGAATGTCTGTCATCTTTTGCTGATGATAATTTCAATCAACTGAATTAGTTTTTTCTTCCCCCAACACAATTCACTACCATTCAGCCTATACACAGATATATAATGAAGCTGATATAGTAGGAATGAGAAAGGTATTTAGAGAAAATGCACCCTCATTTGCGAAGGTAGAGTGTGGAGGAAAATAACTTCAGTACACATGACCAAGATTAAAACCCCAATATCAGAAGCAATGGCAATTTAGTCTAATGTGAGAGTAACGCTTTAGAAAACGTGGCCACTGATGTATGAACTTGTTGGTAACTTGACCAACCCTCAAACCCTTGACATATTTATAAAAGGAGTGCTTGACATAACATACCACTACTAAACAGATACAACGATGAGCAGGGCTAGCTTGTTAAACTTATGCATACAAGTATTTTAGGGTGAAATTAAATAGTAATCCTGGTGGGTGACATAGACCAGTTAAATTACAAGTCAAGGGATTTACCAGGTTCCTTTGGACAATTGCTTGTCTAGAATTTGGTCTAAGTTGTGTCATCCAATTAACTCATCCAGCCTCCCAAATGTATTCATACAGCTTGTCAACCAGTTTTTATGGCGTAGGGCTGAACTATAAGTAAGGATTCAAAAATCCCTAAAAAAATTGAAATTGATTTTTTTAAATAAATCAAATTTTAATCAGAAATTTTTTCAAATCCGATAATTCTGAATATTATTAGAGATATAATTACTCTAAGGACCCATCTAGAGATGACGGAATTGTATCCATTCAGACATTTCTTAAACAAGCACCACAAATAAATTCTGATTTGTATCAATTCTCATACTATCCACAGAATCCTGAATTGTATCCATTCAGAGAGTTTCAAATAAACGACTTTGACAAAAATCCTGATTTGTATTCGCTGTAATTATTTTCATTATATCTACAAAATCCTGAATTGTATCCATTCTGAATTATCTCCATTTAGACATCTTAAACAAGCACCACAAATAAAAAGTCCAATTTATTGTATTCTGAATGGTCTCCATTGATACATTTTCTTAAACAAGCACCACAAATAAAAATTCTGATTTTTATCCACTAGAAATAGTTGCATTATAACCACAAAATCCTGAATTATATCTATTTAATTCGGTGCCACATGTCCGACAGATGGCAGCAGCAGAAACTCTCCTTAACTCATTATGTACTTACTCAAGAGCAGAACTATCTCTATGTTAATATAAACAGATTGTTTTTACTTATTGTCTTATTAGTTTAAAATCTAACCATGGATTTTAATTTATTACACTTATTTTAATAAACATTACATAACATACCTGTGTATAAGGTGCTTGTTTTATACACAAAGATATAGATAATTTCATATGTATATTTATATATATATATATATATATATATAAATAACCCTAGTATCATCTTGTTGGCAACCCTGAATTTAAATACTATATTATGACAAATTGACAGCATTAGATACTTTCACAACCCTATTTTATTATTGGGCTGAACTATTCCACATCCACAATAAACTACAAGTATATAATCAACACAAGGAAAACAAATATAACCAACACAAAATTAGTTCATAAAAAGAAAAGAAAAAAAGATTGAAATGGAAAAAAAAAAATTGTTCAAAAATTACTAACATTATGTTTGATTGGGCTTATAACACAAATCCAAGCAATTTGGCCTGAACAACGTGAAGTACATTTAAAAAAAGTAATATCCTGCACTAAACACCACATATTTAAGGCATTCCAGGGCCCAAACCAAAGTTTGTGTCAAGAGCACAAGGTGGGGTCATGATAGTAAGATCAATTATCTATCCAACAATATAAGTGTGCTTAAGACTAAACCCTACCGATCTGAGCAATTTGAATAAAACATAAGAATGAAACACACCTTTTTAAAAGAAAAATCCTGCATTAAAACACATTTTTAAGGTGCTCCAGATGCCAAACAAAAACTTGTGTCAAGAGCACTATGGAGGGCCCCGATAGTAAAATCAATTCTCTATCCAACCATACAAGTGTGCATAGGCCTAGACACTACAGATCCGAGAAATTCGACCCAAATTGGGAGAAAACATACCTTTTTTTTAAAAAAGAAAAATCTTGCACTAAACACATTTTTAAGGCGCTCCAGAAAGCAGTATATGTGCCAGGAGCACAAAGCGGGGCCCTGATAGCAAGATCAAATCTCTATCCAACCATATAAATGTACATAGGCCTAGACCCTACAGATTTGAACAATTTAGACAAAACATAGGGATAAAACATACTTTAAAAAAAATAAAAATCATGCTTTACACACATATTTAAGGTGCTCCAGGGCCCAAACCAGAATTTTTGTCAAGAGCACAAAGCTGGATCCTAATAGTAAAATAAATTCTGTATCCAACAATATTAATGTGAATAGGCTTAGACCCTAAGGATCTGAGCAATTTGTCACAAACTTGGGGAGGAACATTTTTAAAAGTAAAATCTTCCCTTACACACTTCTTTAAGGCGCTCCAGGGACAAAACCAGAATTTGTGTCAGAAGCACAAAGCAGGGTCCTGATGGTAAAATCAATTTTTTATCCAACCATATAACTGTGCCTAGACACCAAAAATCCGAGCAATTTGACCCAAACTTGTGAAAAAAATATATTTTTTTTAATAGAAAAATCTTGCATTAAACACATTTTTAAGGAGCTCCAGGGCCCAATCCAAAATGTGTGTCGAAAGCAAACAGCGGGGCCCTGATAGTCCCGAGTATCTTATTTTCAACCATATAAGTTTGCATAGGCATAGATCCTAAAGATCTGAGTAATTTGATCCAAACTTGGTGAATAACTCTTTTTGTTTTTTAGTTTTTTAAGTAAAATCCTACATTAAACACATCTTTAAGGTGATAGATGGCCCAAACCATAATTTTCGTCAAGAGCACAAAGCATGGCCCTGATAGTGGGATTTGAAGAGTTTTTTATGATTTAGAAAGAAGTTTTACATTTTAGATTATTTTTATTGGTATCATGTTTATTTTCATATTTTTTTTAAAATTATACATATTTTAAATATTGAGGCTTAGATTATGATGATTTTTCCTATTTTATTTCTTTAATCTATTGGAATACAAGTATTATGTTATTTGTGTGCTTTATTTTTCAAAACATTAACCAAATAGTTATTTTGTTCCCACCGCGTCTTACTATCCATTTTGATTATATTCTCAAGTACAAATTATGCTAATGAGTTTGGGATAAGGTATGTGTAATTTGGAGGCAGTTTACCTGTATTTGCGTAGAGAGTGTATTATTACTATTTAACACCCCCCGTCTTATTACCTGTTCGGGTTATACACACTTACACTAACGTGTAATGGTAGGGTGATTGTGAGATGAACTGGAGGACCTAAAGTTTAACGTGGAATCAGAACCACGGCGGAGGCCTGGTATTCCACACATTCACAGGTTGTGATTAATACACGTCTTGTCAGAGGTGAAGGGTTTGGCAAACAGATAAATGTGTGGGTTTTTTCATTTTATTGTATTCTTCTCTTAAATTCAATATGTTTCCTGTATTTTACCCCATTTAATTGTTTATTTTCTACTCTATTTCACATAGGATTGTTAAAAGTTTTTATTATTAATAGTCTTACTATTATTCTGTCGTTCAATTCATCTTCTCTTCTATATTGATGTAACCATATATTATATTCCGACTCCATATTATCTATATATTTTTTAATTGTTTTAAAGGTTCTTGTCTTAAACATTCAATATGTTTTTTGGTAAATTAATTTCCATGTGGTCTTTTTAACTTTTACCTCTTGTTTCATCTTACTATCTTTTCATTTTTTAATTAGATCTTTTGTAAACTGCTTTTATTAGGTGTTCATTTGAATTATTATTATAATAATTCTCCTTACTAAATTACTATGAATATAACTAATAAAATAATGCCTAAACTAACTGAATTCTTAAATTTGTTAATTGTCATTCTAACCAAATATATATTTTTTTACTTCACATGGCATTAATTCATCAATCATTAATTAAATGTTACTAACACAGTAGAATAACCGGATAAGTATAGGAAATACTACACTAAAATAGCCCTCAACAATGTTTTCTGCCACATAAATATTGCACATGAGCAACTAATAGTGAAATGGAGAGGTAAACACGCGCTACTATTGTTATGATTTAGCAGCTGGTAATTGAGAGTTCTCAAAACTAGCACCAGATGTCAGAGGCGCTCAGGCATGCTAGTATGAAACATTCAGCATTCTAACACTCAAGTGGCTATTTCCTGAGATCAGATATATACGATTAACGCAGCAAATAGGTTAAGAAATCTCAAGATATCCTTCGTAAAATTTGAGATAATTAACCAATATTATTGTGATTAGTTAATATCGCTTATCAAGTAGATTAAGAATCAAGAAATATTTGTAAACATTCTTATATAAGTACTAGTGCAACAGTATTAAAATAGGAAATTGCCTACGAAAGAATTTATGTTTCGTAACCAATTTCATAAATAGGTTTGATTAAGCTAAATATGTTAGTAGCATACAACCCAAATGGGTTTTAGATGCGAGACTTAAAAAAAGTTAGTAATCTTGCATAAATATTTGTCAATTAAAATCAATCGCCACCAATAACTTTTATAATATTTTGAAAATTTGCAAGGTTTCCCTGAAATTAAAATTCTATTGTTACTGTTTGAATTGGTCACTATCTTAGACCTAAATACAAAACACAAATATGTATATTATTTTAAGACAAGTCATTAAAAAGGAATGTTGGTTGAGATTAATTTTTTATCAAAAAGATGTTGAATTATATTTAATCACATTAAATTATTATTATTATTATTAGCACCACGTCTTACTACCCGTTCGGGTTATACGCACTTACGCTAATGTGTAGTGATAGGGTGATTGTGAGATGAAATGAAGGACCTACAGTTTAACGTGGAATCCGAACCACGGTGGAGACCTGGCATTCCTCACATTCACAAGATGTCTTGTCAGAGGTGAAGGAAGGGTTCGGTAATCAGATAAATCTTTGCCGGGACCGAGGATTGAACCCCGGCCACCAGCATAGAAGTCTGACACCTTACCCCTAGACCACCAGGTCACCTACAGCGTCTTAAACTATGCAGCCACAGAAGCAGTTGCTATTATCCTAAAATAAATTTATAAACAAAACCAATTGTGAATAATGGAGGGGTTGGATGGATTATGGGTTTATAAAATATTATTTATGTATTATAAAAATTACCAAGTTAAATAAAATGGTTTAAAATTATTATTTAGCACCGCGTCTTACTACCCGTTGGGGTTATACGCTTGTACTAATTACTCTAATGGATTAGGAATTGGGAAGGTTGTATTAGAGGAAGTGAACCCGCATTTGCGTGGAGGGAGAGTGGTAAAACCACCCCCAGTTCACCCGACCGAGATTCGAACCTCGATCTCCCCGTCCTCAGCAGTCGAGTTCAACACGACAAGCGCGGTAGCCAACTACGCCACCGAGGCGGGTAAAATGGTTTAAAGTTGGGTAACCAGTTAACTTTCGACTAATTCTACGGTTAAGAATGTTGTTTATCTCGTTTACTTTCAACCAGGATCAAGGCCAGTGCTTTATTTCAAACAAAGAATCATATCCTAACCCATACATTTTTGGAAAGAGTTTTTCTAGAAATAATCCCACTTCGCATGAATTTTACATTTTATAATAATGTATTTACACAAATAATACTCAGGAAACAAGATAATTAACATGGACTATTAAATTAAAGAAAGGTTGAATGGTTAAAAAAAATACCCATGTTTGTTTAAATTATGCATCAATTGAGACAAAACTGACCTTCTAAAAACATCCAACCAAATGCACACAGGAAGAAGAAGTGTAGTAGACCAGCAACTATGCCACACATGACAGGTTTATCGGTTTGACCAATTCCAGCCAAAAACAGGAGTTCTGCCACAAGCAGGCAAATGCATAGGTTCTTGTGAATAATGGTGCGGTCAGACTAAAACAGTACATTTATGGAACATTATATTCCTAAGTTAAGTAGGAACAAGGTAAAAAGGCCTGTATTTGAATTATTACTACTATTATTACTAGCACCGCGTCTTACTACCCGTTCGGGTTACACGCACTTACACTAATGTGAAATGGTAGTGTGATTGTGAGATGAAATGAAGGACCTACAGTTTAACGTGGAATCCGAACCACGGTGGAGGCCTGGCATTCCCCACATTCACAAGATGTCTTGTCAGAGGTGAAGGAAGGGTTTGGTAATCAGATAAATCTTTGCCGGGACTGAGGACTGTATTTGAAAATTTCAGCTGTTATATAAAAATATTTATGTAATGGTTTTTGGCAATCACTTTTGATAAAAATAAAATAATACTAAGATAATGGGAAAAGTTTGAAATGTTGAATGTAAAAATGGTATAATAAAATATATAATAGTGGGATGGCTACAAACCTTCAATCCTCTGAAGAGTTGAAAAGTAATAATTGCCAAAACAAGGCAAACAACAGATATAATACAACCAACATAAGTTATGATCTGCAAGGCCACCTGATGACGAGGAGAAAGGTAATTTGAATGGATATCCATGAGAACAGCAAAATTAGTTAGATGATTACACTGGCAAAGTGTATGAGTAAAATTGGTGTCTTCCACATGACATCCTTCCTCTGACCATGCACTGGAAATAGAACCATTAACTAATATATTTATTTTTCAAATATAAACATTATAACACGAAAGAATTTATTTATGCATGCTTATACAGCAAAAAATACATTTTCAAAACCAGATAAAGTTTAGATTAAAATTGCCATTTATGCTTTTTTATTTTTAATAACGATCAAACTAAATGTTATAGGTTATTTCGGTGCAACATTAAAGAGGCAGGATATATACATAATATAAGCAAAAAAATTGTAACATAAAACTTTTTGAATGTGGATGAATATTGATTCCCGCTTTAACAATGTTGATTCTTAACATACTAAGGAAAAAGTAGTAACAAAAATGGACCTAATTGTACGTCAAGAGATTAAGCAAAATACAATCTAACATCTTGTTTATTGCTATATCATTATATATGATATTTCATTTGAAGAGCCAGAGAAAACAAAACCAGATTGTGCGTGTTTCCAAACTTTTATCATGAATTATGTGTTATTTATTATTCATAGGAACCTTTAAATACTAACAATATTGCTGAATTGAACCCATATCTAGAAAAAAAAAAGTGAGTGAGCCTAAGTGCTTTAGTGAGGAGGAAATACTTTTTTTTTAAATTAAGGATCTAAGACTAATGGTAATACTTACAGGACAAGTGGCATTAACAAAATAGAAAGCATATTAGGAATAAGGTAATTGGAGATTATTTGGTGTTCATTTGTATTGAGAAAGTATTAATTTACTAAGCTATCTATTGATTTATATTTATTTTCTCGCTACCTTACAGGTAAAGAAAGTATTGTAATCGTATGAAAAAAAAATCAAATTCGAGATTTTGAATAATTTCGACTTTTATCATTCTCCAAATCCAAAAATGTGGTTTTCGCAATTCTGTCTGTCGCCACCATTTTATCGATTGGGCAAAATCTTAGTAACTGGGGTTTTCATAGGAGTGCCCCGAAGTATTTTCAGAATTGGATATCTAATCCTAAAATTAAGGGTAGTTTCTTTAGGGGTAAAAAGAGAATAAATCGATTTTATCAAAATCAGCACTGACGGTTTTGATTAAATTTTATTTCTAAGCTCTGATCAATATTTAAAACAAAATGTATTTTCTCAATATGACTTCAAGGATTCTGTATTGCGTAAATTCTAATTTTAAATTATATCTCCGTTAAGCCTTTGAGATATGAAAATACTTATCATTGCAAATACAGTAGAGCGTCAGAAATCCGGACGTCAAAAATCCGGAGCGTCGCAAATCCGGATCGGTGGTGAGAGCAGGTAGGGGAGGCTCTTTTGGTCACATGCTCTGCTCAGTTTGTGCTATCATTTACAAACTTTACAGCAGTGGTGAAACCTTCGTCGTATAGTTGCCTTGTGATGTTTTAGTGTGCGAGTTAAAACGGAACATATTCTTACCTTGTTAATCATGTCATAATTATCAAATGAAAGGAAACATAAATTTTTATCTATAGAGGATAAGTTAGAAATTCTATGAAGGCTGTCTAAAGGGGAACGTGGTGCAGCTCTCGCTAAAATATATGGTGTGGGAATTTCAACCCCTATTGACATTAAATCAAAAAAAGACAGTTTGCAACGTTTTGATTCAAAACTAGATTCTGAGGAAGGTTCACAGAAAATAAAAACCACACGTGTTCATATGTATATAGTTATTGAAAGCATATTTGAAAATCCGGACAATTCAGTAATCCGGATGGGTCCCGATCCTGATTGATCCGGATTAACGACGCTCCACTGTATCTATGTCTATTTATAATACTTGAAGTATATATTTTTATAAAACCAATAGCATTCAAGCCAAACGCCAATAACTTTATTTCTTTTTTTAACTTTTCTAAAACTTAAGAAGTATTGTGACCGTCAAAAAATCTAACCCGAGATGTTGATGGATGTCGACGTTTCCTGATCCCGAACCCAAAAAAGTGGTTTTTTTGCAAATCCGTCTGTGTGTCTGTCTGACCCTAAAATTAAGAGTACTTTACTAAAGGGTGAAAAAAGAAAAATTTGATTTTCTCAAAATTGGCTCTAACGATTTTGATTAAAATTCATATCCAGGCCATTGATTAAGATTATAAACCAAATGGCTATTTCCCATTTCCCCATAAAATGACATTTAGTGTACTTAACAAAAGTAGAAATTTCCATATATCTACAACTATTTGAGATACTAATTAACTTACCATTGCAAAATTGTAAAATATATTAAAAATAAAATAAAAATTATTTGAAATATATCTTTATAAAACAAATAGTACCTGAGACATTGGCAATTATATTGATACAATTTTGTGAGCTTTAGTTGTAAAGAGATACTACCTAAGATTTAATGCAATAATTATTTATTGCCATAGAGTAAATAAATAACTAAGTTTCTCAAAAGTTTGTTGAACATTTTAAACGGAAGTTGAAATTTTAATTCGAAGTTTTGACCATTAAAATTTAAAACCGGGAGTCAATTTTTTTTTACATAGCACAATTTTTGCTCAGGGGTACTGGTGTGGATTATTTTGTTTCACATGTATTACGAGTTTATAGTAAATACCAACCTCTTTTAAACAATGGAGTGAGAAAGTCCGTGCAGAGTTCTGTTACCTTTTTTTTTAAATATGGATATTCCAACGCTGCAATTTTTCATTCAATGCTGCAACGTCCTCTAAGACATTTTACAGGATTATTAATTACTTGGACTTGAGATATTTTTATTTCCAGAACCCTATTTTTCTCTTTTCGGAAATTGCATAAGCTATTTTAGTTTCTCGTTTTTCGCAATAAATAGTGTCTATCCAATGTGTATAGGCATTTTGTGCAGTGTGTTTAAGAATGTTGGGTATCTCATAGCTTGTTGCTGCACCCTGATGAAGAATAGCATAGTAAATATACATAAGATCCATGATTTATGTCTGTATTGACATTCAAGAGGTAGCATACCTGTTAAGCAATTGTCAGAAAATTCTAATGCTTTTTGCCAACAATGTTTCACCATTAAGGGTAAATATATATTTCAGATGGCAAATAAGATTTAAACACATAAAGAACAACAAATGACAGATGTGAGATTTTTTTAAATTCTCTTGAAATATCATCTTATGTTGAGTCTTTTTTAAAATCAAAAGTAAATTGCCAAGACGCTATGTTACTAAATTTGAAGTGATTATTGCAGGGTTATGGCAAGTCCCACCTATTGTAAGTGGTTTAAGTTAAAATTATCTGCTTGTGATTCTTACATTTTCTTGAAGAGTAATTAACACTATGGAGGCTAATTTTGGGGAAATATTAGCTTATTAAAATGTCAATTTTATGAACTTTTTTTTTTAAATGTTAGTGTAATTGTAGTGAGATTAAAGATTTGAGTGTGGAAAACATTTTGATTATTTTCTATGATAATTTTGAGTGCTATAGTTATTTTTAATCGTGTTTTTTCAAGTGTTATTTATAATTTAATAAACTCAATTTTTTTAAACATTTTATCAAACATATTTATTATTTATAGAAATGAATGCCATTTTTATTTTAAGAATATGTGTTTTCATATTTTTTTAAATGTCATATTTTAAAGAAGTGGTAATAACAGTTTACGTTAATTTTTACCGGTGACATTTTAGATATAAAACTTTACTTTTAAAATAAACAAATATAGAATATAAAATTTTAAAATTGACAATATACTGAAGCTCAACTCAAACCTGGGAGTGTTATGAAGTACTAGATTCAAATGAAAGAAACTAAGTTTGCAGACCCCTGGTAACCATCTTGCAATAGAACAGCAATTTAAGATATAGATATAACAATATTTAATTAAGGTAAGTGTACCAGTAGTGAGCCATGTACCAGTAATGGGTCACAAGTTTTCAAAGTTGTAAAACATGTTTAAAATTCATACTTGCAAGCCAACAAAACAACAGAAGATTGGTTGAAACTCTTGTATATTATCAGACAAAGGCACCATCTCAGTAGCTTGCTAGTCTTTGAGCTTGAAGGATTTTTTTTTTCTTAAGTAGTCACACAAAGGGATTTTTATGGTCCATTCTTATTGCTTTCTCTAAGGGGAAGAATGGGATTTTTTTGTCCCATTCTTATAGCTTTCCCTAAGAGGTAGGTATTCATTCATTTATTCACCTCTTAAACTATATTTCATTGTTTATTAAAATATGATATATTTCCCTGTATACTTAATGTTTTGCACATTATGCTTAAAAGACACAAAATTAACAGATTATTCATTTTGAGGTCAGGCCCACTTTTGGGACCTTATTCTTCAAATTGTTCTATTAGTGGGCCTAGGTGGCCCAGTACTGGAAGACATGTTCATTCTGAGTTAGAGGGGTCCATTACTAGGGAAAGATATTTGGCTTTCCTAATATGTTTACTATATAACAGGACAATGGAGGAAAGAAAGGAGCAAAATTATACAAAAGCGAAATTAAAAATAGCTATAACAGAGGTGGAGAAAGTAAATAGTTTCCTTTCAGTGGCTAAGCAGTATAATATTGCAAGACCAACCTTACAAAGGAAATTGAAAGGAGGCGTCAAATTAGCCACACAAAAAGGCTCTAATACATTGTTTTCCACAGATCAAGAAACACAGTTTTATGGATAAAAACTAAGGCAAATGCTGGATTTCCTATTACAAAGGAAACCCTTATACATAACATAATAAAATTGGCCAAAGAATGTCAAAATACTTTCCCAGAAGGATATAATCTTGCTGGAAGAAAATGGTATGAGTTTTTTTAAGATGCCATCCTGACATAAGTGTGTGGACAAGCCAAAGTTTAACTATAAGCAGACAAAAAGTTTCACAAGAAAGTACTATACACTTAGTTTCTAGAGGTCGGGACTTACTTAAAAAAAAACAACTTGAATGTCTTACTTAACCCATGGAGGGTTTTCAATTAATGGTGTTTAATAAACTTGACCAATGAAATCCCCGACCTTTTCCCTGATTTCCCGTGATCATTTCCTAAAATTCCAGACTAAAAAAGTATGCCACTTCCTTATAACTCACCCCCCGCCGCAACCCTTGTTTTTATATTAATCTTTTTTAAAATAATAATAATAAGTTTTAAAATTNTTTTTCTATTAATATTTTTTTAAATAATAATAATAAGTTTTAAAATTTGAATTAAAATTGTTTACTAGGAATTGAAAATATATTACACAGCTACAAACAAAAAAATTACATTATAATTTGCTGATTATTGTATTTCATATTTGAGTAAAATATCATTTTCCCGGATTTTTATTGTGATTTACCAAATTCCCGACGTATTCCCGTTTTTTCCCGATCACTTCAAATTCCTGGCTAATTCCCGTTTTCCCTGATTTTCCCGAATGGTAGACACCCTGTCAACTGTGATGAGACAGCTTTATTTTTAAATACCAAGCCAGGGAAAGTTCTTGCTGAAAGAAGATCAATACTATTGCTGGCCATCCAAATTTGTACCATCTTCCTTCAAAAGAGTTATTTTCTGGCCAGAAGGAGAAAGTAACAAATTAAAGAAAGATAATAAAACGAGAAAAGTTTCCTATAGTTGTGACTTCTCCTAGAACGATTCAATATTATATGAAGAAAGAAGATATTAAATATATTAAAGCTGCAGACAAAGAGAGAATAAAAACAACAAAAAAAGAAGATAAATTGAAAAGGAAGAGCATAAAAAAGTAACAGATGAGATAAAAAAGGAAACCAGCAAATTTTCATTCAATTCTTCCATATATTTCATTTAGGGATGAAAGTGAAGAGACAGGAGAGCGATTCCTAGAAGAATCAAAAGTTCAGGAGGGACTATTTGTACTTGTGTAATTCTTGAGGGGGGGAGGGAGTGTGTGGANGGGGGGGGGGGGGGGGGGGGGGGGGAGTGGGGGGGGGGGGGGGGAAGGATGCACAAAAATGTGTGTTTATGCATTATCCAAGAAATCAAAGATAAAATAATGTGTTCAAGGACTTAGGTCAAAAAGAAATGTAAATGACTTTTGTTATCATGGAAAACAATGCTTTTTAAATAAATCTTTCAGATATAGCTTCAGTGGTATCCCACCCACAACTCAGAATAAAAGATCGTCAACTAATATACACATTTTGTAAAAAATTGACTGTAAAAGAAAATTTATAAAGAACTAAAATCGAGATTTAAACCACAATCAAAATGTATTTTTAACAAAGAATTTTGTTTTACAGCAGACTCAGCTTTTAATTGCCTTTTTACAATACTAATGATTAAGCAATTATATTTTTGCGAATATATTGTCACACACTTAACTTTTTCCTTTTCAAATTGTTTATATTTGAATGGCCCACTATTATAGGGACACCAGAAACTTAATATGCCCACTACTAGTACATAAAGGAAGTTAAGAATTTTAATTATCCATTAACATGGTGTCTACTCAACTTGACCAATGAAATCCCCGACCTTTTCCCTGATTTTCCCTGGTCATTTCTAAAATTCCCGACTAAAAAAGTATGTCACATCCTCCTAACTCGCACCCCCCTCCCCTCTCCACCCTCATTTTTCTATTAACCTTTTTTATGAACAATAATTTTAAAATTTGAATATTTTTTTAATACGTATTAAAATTGTTTACTAAGAATTAAAAATATATTACACAGCTACAAACAAAAAAATTACATTATAATTTACTGATTATCGTATTTCATATTTTGAGTAAAATATCATTTTCCCAGATTTTTATTGTGATTTACCAAATTCCCGACTTATTCCCGTTTTTCCCCGATCACTTCAAATTCCCGTTTTCCCAGATTTTCCCGGATGGTAGACACCCTGATTAAGATTTTTTTAAATTTGTTTGAAATTTGATGTGATAATTCTGATGAAGAGTTTAAACAAAGGCAAAATAATGTTGACTCTGGAATGCACTTAAGGTTTTGATGATAATTGAGTGAATGCCCTTAACTGGCCAACTACTGATACATTTACCATACATCTTTATATGTATAAATTGCTTGTATAAAAATCACTATCTAAAATTAAAGAGCTACTGGTTTTATTCGCTATCTTAGTAAATTCAAATCAAACAAAAGGTACATCTCTGCTTAAACTTTCCTGGAATACAGGTTGTGAGAAAAAAGCCACTAATATAGCTGGTCCAGATAATCAAATATCGGTCCTTGAAATTTGAGGCGGACACACTATGGGTGTAGTAACCACTGCTGGCCTATTTCCGACAGTCCACCATTTTAAATTAACAAAATAAATATCCATTAATCTGTGTGGTAGGTCTTGTTTTTTAATAATCAGACGTATTCTTGGTTTTGTGTGTGTGTGTGTGTGTGTGTATATATATACACACACGTTATCCACATTCATTGACACTTTTAATGGTTTTATTAAAGATTAAAACTGTAAATATGACTTTAACCTTTCTAAAAAATACGTTTATAATCAAGGTTAACATTTAAAGAACTGTGATTTGATAAAACTGGTACACTATATATATATATATATATATAATTATGATATTTTGACTAAAAATTAATCAAACAATGTGAGGATGATAGAAACAAACAAAACAAACCTTATGGTAAAATCCCAAAACACACAAGATGGATTGCTAACATTCTCAGTTCGCAAATGACGAAGTGATAGACGAACAGGTTTGGTAAGTGCAATGTGTCTTCCTTTTCCAAGTGAAGCAGAAATGACTTTACTATTTAAAACTCTAGTAGTATTACGAGCAGTCCTGATGCCTGTTGTTACTTCACCATTTTCTCCTATCACATCCACTGTAGACGGATCAGAATGTGGTTGCAAAATTTCCTCTAACCGGTTAAAAGCTACAAACACCAGTCGAACTAGTCCTCCCTCACTATTTTCAAGTAGAGCACCACGAGGAATTTGTAGCCAGTCTTGACTATCTTGCCAGTGTTCATAAGTTGTAGGGGAAGGAAATTGTTCGGTTCCCACGTTGCGAGTTTCGACCACACGCACACTAAGTACTGAAAAAAAAAGGAGGGGAAAAATGAGGTTTTAGGAGTATGATTTTCCAAAAACTCAAAACTAACTGAATGAAAATAATCCTTAAAAGTAACAAAATTCAGAACAATAATATTACTATTCTTGGGAAAAATAGTGTTAAAATGTATCTAAATAATAATTTTCTGTTAAAAAATGATTTTATTGCTCAAATCATTTCTAAGAGACAGTTAATTAAAATCCAATAAGCAAGTATTTATAGTATATCTTTATGTTTTTGATTTATTTTTTATCTATACAAGCTAGGAATCATAAAAGTTAATAGTGTCAAAGATTAGCACTGATGAACTCTTGAGTCTCCCTCTTAACTAAATCTTTATTGCACCATGCATTAACTAACAGTTGTTTGCATAATATAGGGGTATGCAAAGGAATATGTGACAAATGGTAATAACGACATTTGGTACCACTGAGGGAAGGATCTACTAATTATTTAAAATATTTATGATGCGACAAATGGTACCACACGATGGGAAGATGTACCAGGCTTCAGTTTTAAATTCATTTAGGTGAATTTAATTAGTCTGTAAGATGTCTCTGATATGAAAGATAACATCACAAAGGAGAATGACAATTGTAGTGGAGCCGAATCTAACCTAAATTATTATTTAAATTAGTGAAATTTTGACGTTCTCACAGCTATCTATTATCCATTAATGAACCTTGCTTGCAAATATTAGCTCATTTTTGGGGCGCTAAATTGTTAGAAGTGATATCATTTGTTGCATCGTAAATATTTTAAAACTATTAGTAGACCTTTTTCAGGTTGGGTGGTACAAAATGTCACTGGTGCCATTTGTCGGAACACCATAAAAAGTCCACTTTATTTAATTCGATGTAAACTCAAAATGAATAAATGAAATATTCTCAAAGCTGAATCAAAATTAAAATATTTTATGTGTTAAAAAAATGTTAAATTGTGCATAATTATTTGATTTTATGCACTAAAATTACTTGGAAAATGTTTTATTGTAAAATTGTTTGAAATATTTTGTTTTATTCTAGCTATAATAATCAAGTAAAATTCAATTAACTCAGATTTTTTTTCCATATGGCTCTTGATTTATAATCAGACATATGCAAAAGGTAAGGCTATTTAAAGGGGAAAAGTGGTGTTATTTTCTCAAAAAGCGATGATATTATAAGCCGTAAGCGATGTTATTTACATAAATGAGAGTCAAATTAGTATTCATTAAATTTTTTTAAGATAAACAGTCTAAATTTTTCATGAATAACGTGTATTTAACTATTTATCAACATATTTGGAGAAAAATCAAATATAAATATGCACAAAACATTTCACACTTAATATCAAACTCGATATATCAATATCATTTTACCTTTGAGTTTTACAAATAACAATAATGAAATAATTTATAATCAATTTAGGTTTAGACCAAACAATAATAACACCGAAACATGTCCTCATAGAAGACTAAACTTACTATCAAATAAAGAGAAAGGAATAAAAACAAAGAAGATATAATTTTCCAAACATGACCGCCTGAAATCGAAGGTTAAAAACAAAGAAATGACCTATTAAAATTTAAGTATCATAATGTGTAAAAGTAGAAATCATGATTTTTAATGTTAACCTCAGAAAAAAAGTCTAAATATCCTGAAAACACTCATATATCCTGTAATTCGATTTATACCGAATAAATAAGCAAAAACGGATACTCTCTGTAAAGACGGCAGCCCTGAATTAGCACTATCGTAGGTGTTACCACGTTGGAAATGATGTTGCATGACGTGGTATTTGCCATTTTACAAAGAAATTGTGTTTATTAAAAAAAACTTAAATTTGTGTTATTCGTGCAGAAACAGTAAAATTCATGTAAAAATGTGAGTATCCGCAAATGCAAATTTTGCATGTCCCCATTTATAATATATTATTCCAAATAAATTGAGTATTTTAGCTGTCAATGTTTTAATTGGCAAAGCTTTGTAATTGTTGAAGCAAAGTTGAAGCTATTATTTGTTTAGTAGCCAAATTGAAGTTTCGCACACCCCTAGCTTAGTGTATAATTTAATAACCCAGGACAACTAGATGTGAAACATCAAACCAAACAGAGGTAATTTAACAACATTTGAAGCCATAATAACTATACGATATTGACCACATACCAACATAAAAAATATTAGTGAAAAAAATTGATCTAAGTAAAAATAAATCATTTATCAAAATGTTCAAAAATGCAAATACTTATTTACAAATAATAAAGAGCAATAGTGTGCAAACAAGAAATGTTTTGAGCTATGATGAAATATCAAATTGGAAGGCTATTTTAATAGGAGTAGGCAATTAAATTAGTTTGGCAAACCATTAGCAACATTTAAAAGACAAAATATCCTGAGCCCAAAAATTATGATACTCATACAGTTGGACATTGTATGTAAGACTAAGAGAGTGGAGGCCACAGGAATGAAGTTTATGAGGAGCATGTTGGATGTTAAGAGAAGACAGGTATAAGAAGAAGCTATTCAGGAAAGATTGGGGTATAGAAAGTGCATGAGATAGTGGAAAAAGCAAGGCTGAGATGGTATGGTCATGTTATGATAAAAAAAGGAGAGGATATCAAAGCGAATTAGAGATTTAGTATGTAGGAAAGAGACTGCAAGAAAAGCCAAGAAAGGGATGGGAGGAGCAGATAACAGAAAATGCATGTGTGAAAAGGAGAATGGAAACAATTAGAGGAGGAAAATTGGTGGAAAGATAGAGGAACACGAAGGCATATACTAAACTGATCCGACCATAGGTTGAAAACGGTTGAAGATGATGGTGAAATATGTAAAGTTCCGTTATAAACGTTTCTATCAACTTTTCTTGTACAGTATTCCAAATATAATAAGGTAAGAAATGGTTATTTAGAGCTTTGCCAGTATGATGCCTAGATAAGAGGGATGAACACAGTAAGCTAAATATAAGCTGATCGGGCAAGTCACTATTAAATAACAAGTGTTTGCCACAATAGTTTCTGCAAAAGATATGAAAATCCCAAAACAAGCCAATAAGTTTTGCCTCTATTTTTTTACTACCAAATTTCCTGTTTTCCAGGTTTTACACAAGGAATTATTTCGAGACAGCTTAGAAAAGAGTAAAATAATAGGCCCTACAATTTCATTTTTTATCAAACGGAATAGGTGAAGTCATGCAGGATGCAACTTATGTTCAATATAGGATGATTTAAGATGAATGGGGAAATGCATCTTGTCACTTCATTATCCTTTGTATAAAGACATGTTCAAATTAGTGTAGTTAATTCTTCAGTTTACTTTGTATAGACACGACCTTTAATAATATAAGCTTAGCGTTGATGTACTAAATTAACAAATTTTCCAGTATTTTTACTAGATTTGCTAAATCACACTGTATTCATCGTACAAAAAACATTCCATGTTTTCCTGGCTTTCTCCGTTTTTCAGGTGTGTGGCAAACCTGCCAATAGTTAGGTTTTAAATCTTTTTAAAAGGGTGATAAAGAGTTATTTATACACTTTATTTGGTGAAATTCAAAAGGCCTTAATATTGCTTAAGAATATGATATTAAGCTATAAAAAAAACTCAGAAGATAGAAAGAAACCATTAACATGCAATTTCAAGCATTATTTTTACTTTTTTGTCTGTCTCATGAGCGTTATATCCTTATTAAAACTTATTATTTTATTTTTACTTGTTTTTCAAGTTTCAAGAAATCAAACAATTAAACTAAAAATAAAACTCTTAGTAAATTGCTTACTGTAAGCAAAAAAAGTAGGATTTTTATTCATTTATATATTTTTTAAAAGACAAACTATTTTTATACTTAAAGCGTATATTGAAATAATTTCAAGTGTTAATGGCTATGTTAACAATCAAAAAAGTAGGTGAATTCACTAACTAGCTAATATAACAGCAGGTTTCATATAAAAAAAACATGTATGCAAAGAGAACTCACTTTGTTCATTTAAAATTGGATAAACATATAAACTACTTCTATGATTTGTAAACATTTTTGTTAGCTAAAGTACAGAAGACCTGCATGAATCTGGATTTAGCATAATCCAACAGCCCCTTTCCCAAAATAATATATTAACAAATGCAAATGAAAAAGTTTAGTTATAAATTGTATTATTAGTGCTAGAAATTAAGAGAAGATCAGTAATTTTTTCAAAACTGTTAGTGTGTGGTATGTGATACAAGTGTGAATGAAACAAGATTGACATGTTTTAAGTAAATTAAGATTAAAGGACCAAAATATTCTGTAAGGAATGTACATATTAATTAATTTCCAAAGAATTATTTTCCATTTTTATTACAAAATGTAAAATAAGTGTGGTTTGTTTTCATATAGGCTGTTTTAATCACACCTTGAATTATTTTGTCTGCTATTTTTTAATCTGGACTTTAATTAATCCAGACAACTTCAAGCCTCAATTATTCTGGATTAATGAGGTTCTACTGTACTTAGCATATTAATAAATAAGTTCCACTTACATATATTTTTTACATTTTGGATGACAGTTTTTTCACGAATTACTGTATCAGCTAGAAGAAAAGCATTTTCTTCTAATCCCATTAGAAGTGATGTGGCAACTCTCATTTGTTCTTTGTGACTCAAATCTAGCCACGAGGGATGCTGTGAGCTATCCAATAAGTTGCTACCAGTCACCACCACTCCATGTAACAGTTCGGTAACAATGGCTTCTCTTTGCCTTGGGTCAGGGAAGGTTTGAATATCTTGTGCCATTTTTTGTGCCATTTTTTTAATTATTTTTGTAGTAGTCATCATGTCCCCCCCATACAATGTTTTGCTGCTTGTGACCTGAGAAAGGTCATTGGAAATGCTAATTATGGAATCCCCTTCTTCCACACGAGACTCTAGGTTTGTCAGCCATAAAGACCTACATTCACTCAGGTCTGGTGTGTCCGGTAGCCAAGACACTGTAGGAGGGGAGGACATAGTAAGTGGTTTCAAAACAACACAACGCCACCGAGCCAACCCTGTAGCACCTCCAGGACATGGTTGAACATTCACTTCTCCTGCTTGTGTCCAATTCCAATAAAGATTACGGGCTGATGTGGGACTGCACAGCACGAGTTCATTTTCTTGAAGCCAGGTGATGCTGGGTGATGGTGTGTAATCAAGTACCAATGTACTTGAAGCTGTAATTAAGCAATCATTTACAACACACGCCATACTAATACTATTTTAACTAAACTAGTAAAGCTTTTTGGTTCAGTTCACCCATTATATATATATATATATATACACATATATGCATACATACATGTTATAGGTTTTACTGTACTTAGCCTGTTAATAAATAAGTTCCACTTACATATATATTTTACATTTTGGATGAAATTTTTTTCATATATATATAATACAAGGCCTCCACCGTGGTTAGGATCCCACGTTAAACTGTAGGTCCTCCATTTCATCTCACAATTACCCTACCATTACACATTAGCATAAGTGCGTATAACCCGAACGGGTAGTAAAACGAGGTGCTAATTATAATTAAACTTTTTTGTTCAGTTGACCCATAAAAACATCAATAAATCTTTTATTTAAGAGAATATCTTGTAGCTTTATGATGGTAGCCGTTATTTTTAACTAGTTATAATTATATTTTGCTTACAAATTAAGACTTTTAAAAACAGTTAATTAAAGATATAATAGAATAATTAATACTTTTTAATATTATAGTATATTTAATACTAGCAATTTGATCTGTTATTCCCACAGGTAAGCTGTATTAAATCTATTTCAAATTTGGACTTCCAACCATTAGCTATTAACTTTTTTATATAGTCCCAGTTTGTACAATCCTGAGCTTACAAAATGGAATACCCTTAAATTAATCCTTAGATTTGTGTTTGTTTATAATTAGGTTTTTCCCTTAAGCTTGTACAAAATTAAACCAGTTTAACAACATATGGAAAAAGGTTTTATTGCTTACAAAATTTTAAGGCCCCCCTCCCCTCTACATCTAAATTCAAGACCCCTATTTTGAAAAACTAAACAAAGCTTTACAATTTTAATGTTAACAGTGGCGGTCTTTTACCAATTTACCAAGTTTAGTTTTTTCCCCACACCGAAATGTAGATTTTCTAATAATCTGGGAGAGATTTCAAACAAATCCCCTCTCCCCTAAGCTTTTTTGGTTATTACATTTTCCATTCTGAAATTTTAAGACTCCCACATTTAAACCAAAAATGTATGCATGGCTCAAAACCCTTCACTCTTCTAACACACTGATAAATAGTTTATTCTATTAATTTTGAAAATTTCAAAACAAATTTCACCAGGCACCACTTGGAAAGATATAATTTTTTAACATTAATTTTTTATTTGTACATTCCTGGCAAATTATAATTTTCCATCCTCCCCCACAGCTTTGTGTTCTACTTGAATGGATTCCCTTCATCCCACACAGTTCTATCTTAGATTTTACAATGTTCAGATTTTATGTTTATTTGGAGTGATTCCTATACATGTATAACGAATTTTAGTTCTCAATCACACGGAAAATAGATTGAATATATTAGTTAGTTTTGGAAATGTTGAGCCCCTTCCTTCTTCAACTCCTGCTCAGAAATTTGATTTTTTTTTAGATATGCTTTGTTATCTTGAGGGGTCCTTCCAACTGCTTGACAAATTTAAGTTGCTTACTACACCCAAAAAGTGACCCCCCCCTTACCCTACCACTAATCCCCTTTATTACACTTCTTTCTCTCATTCTCGAGGTCCCATTAAAAATTTAAAATATTTAGACTTTTATGACTATTTGTCCCTTTGCTTTCCATCCAAATTTTACTTTCTACCACACTAGGACATAGGCGTTTCTGGTTGTTTTGGAAATTTCAAACCCCTCCTCCATTTTTCCAAAGCCCATTTAGACGTTTAAAATTACGCATGTTTTTTTTTCTTGTCCTGTTTATATCCCTCCTCTCCTTTGTCATCAAAATTTTCATATTGTAATGCATATTTGAAGTAGCCCCTATAACTTCCTGCAAAATTTTCAATTTTCTTCCACATTGATTACTAGTTAATTTCTTTAAGTTTTTGAAAATTTGTACTTCCCTTACCCCTTTGTGTGCCAAATGTAATTTACTACCTCATCTGACATAGTTTTTCCCCTAATTATATCTCCATTATTTCCCGGATTCCAGTTTTTAAATTTCCCAATTTTAGATTTTTCTGGTTACGTGGGGTAATACCTTTACTTAGCCAACAAATTTTAGCTTTTCAGCTTATTAAAAATTGCCTTATCTATTTCTGGACATATCCACACAGAAAGCCATGCATGCACTTTCTTCTTTATTTTCATATACAGTCGAACTTAGTTATAGCGTCATCGAAGGGGAAAACCAATTTTGATGCTAAGTCAGAGTGGCGTTATAAAAGAGTTACCAACAGAACACTTTTAATAGCTTGTAAGGAAGGACATTTCAACAATTTCAAATTGCATTTAATTTAAAAATTCAGAATATTTAAAAAAATATCTACTGTTTTATATAACTTACATTTAGGCTTGTTGCCATACAACTTGCCATGATTATAAAAAAATGTAGGCCTATGTATAATCACTACCAAATTACTTCACATTGACTATCAAAACTAATGTTGAGCTTCTAAAATACGAAAAACACACCTTGGCTTTAAGCTTGGATGGGCACATGAGACAGTTTCAACCAGTTCAGTGACAATGAAGGAGGGTTAGCCCTCTCTTAATTTTGACCTTGAAGCACCCATGATTCCCACAACCCTTTCCCTGACTTTGTTTTGCCATTCAGTCTATTATTAGACCAGAGCACTGTTTGACCAGTACACTCCCAGATTTATATAAATAAAACCTTTGAAAAATTAGCAATATGTTTCACATTTTTTATATAGTCATACATTTAAATACAATTTAAAGTAAGATCTACAAGTTTTTATGCTAACACAGTGTGGTAGTGACGCTAAAATAGAGGTTTTTATAACGAAATAGATGACAGTTTGAATGGACTGATAAAAAAAATGACGCTACACCCGAGTTGATGGAATAGCCAAGTCAGACTGTGTATCTGTATATTTATAAGATTTTATGTAAATAAGTTATAACAAATGATTTGTTTAAGTTATTAAATTCATGAGTTGATTTTTAAATTTATTAGGCATAGAAACTTTCATAAGGGAGATGAGTGATTGCCAGGCACTTATTTTTAAAGTATATTCCTTTTTATTTACCTGTTGTTAACCAATGTGTAGTTTTCCAGCTTGGTGGGAGTGCCGAAGGTGGAAGCGAAAATGTGCTGTGAGGTACAAGGACTTCCTCAACCTCTGAAGGAGGTGCAGCTGGTACAGAAGATTGAGTTCCAAATGAGTTATTTGAAGTTGTACTTGTATTAACTACTAACAATGGTATTGTTGTAGATCTCTCAGTTGAAGTGGGCATTTTTAGAGGGGGTCGTAATGTAACTGATTTTGCTGTGTTCCAAACACTTGGGGGTGATGTTATCAGCCAAGGTGGGCTAGGACGGCTTGTTGCAGTAGTTGTGGCAGCTATATGTAACACAAATAAACACAATTTATTTTAAACTACAAGAACCTTTTGAATAGAAGTTTAAGACATTTAATTATGATAGTGATAAGCACTTTTACAATGATATAAGTAAATAATAAGTGGAATGGTTAGGTATTGAATAAATGTTATCATTATTCATTTTCAAATTATAATCATAAAAATAAATTATAGTAGCCCCATGGCTTCTTTGGTGCTGACAGCTCACAGCTGACTTCTGACAGTCAACATTTAGGTAAATTTTGACTGTCATAAGTGACAGCTGCTAAACACATGTTTTTGCAGATCATATGGTTCGGCGTAGGAATACATAATTTGGTCTTGTAAGTTTTCAAAGCCGTCAGTTGTCAGCTGTAATCTATCTGTCAACACCAAAGAAGCCATGGGGCTACTGTAGTTTCAAACAAAAGACACCCACATGTCTATTTTTAATAATATATATATACTAAGCTATACAGAAGAACCTTCATTTGAAGAGTATTCATGTATCTTAACTAAACCAAATGAAAGTGAACTTGGACTACCTTCTTGATATTGCTTGTAACACTATATCACTTTGAATGTCAAATATCCCTTTTTGCATTAAAAAAGAGAAGATAATTTAAGAAAATATTAGCAAACTTGAGTTTAGAATCAATTGTTTTCAAACCAAGGGCTCAAGAAATTAAGGTAACAATTGGAATGTATAAAATTCAATAATTGTTTTACTTGTGGGAAGCTTTGAGCCAGAAAAAAGTTTTGATGCTGTTCAAATATGGGCCCTTTGATATATATAAGACAGTTTGAAAAATTATAAATCAACATTTTGAAACCTTGTCCTACTTTAATTGTTTCAACGGAAAATGCTGTTGGTTTTATCTGTGTTAATTTTAAGACAACTAAGCTATCTTGACTCCAGAATATTAATTTACCAACTAGTTTAATTCAAATTTATTCATTAACTTTGACTCCAAATTAATGTGGACTTATTATATATGTTACCACAACACCAAAATTCAGCCAACAAACTATGAAATAAGATTTCCTTTAGACTTTAACTAGGCAAATGAGCAGGACTCTAATAGAAATATTTTTTAAATTTAATTTTGTGTCCACACATGTTCATTCTATTTATTAACAAACCATTAAGTAAGTCAATAATTTATTGGAACTTAATGAAGAGTTATACTTGTGTGATCCTTAAATAAATGTCAATACACTAGTGTTTATTAATATTTTACAGAGCGCTGCAAAAAGGTCCAAAAACTTCAGTAACTTTTTAAAATTTCTTTTACTTCAAGGTTTTTCTTTTTTTCCAGGTTCATATCTAGCCTTATCTATCTTAAAGCATGCATAGCTTAATCTACTCAATTCGATTATACTAGTAAAATGATAATCATACCTGGCATACACTGATAATGTGCCTCTAAATATTTGAGTGTACCAGGACAAGGATCACCAAACATGCTTGTGGTCGCAAGAATGCTGCAGTTCTGCTGCTGGCTACATCTGGTAATGAAAGTTCAAAAACTCAATACGTTTTCTCTCAATTACAAATATGATAAATTTTGAGTTATTAGCCGAATAAAGATATGCAGATGATACATGTCTAATTAAGATCAATATTAGAGTTAATTTTTTTAATGTAATATTATAATACCAGTATAGGGCCACCACTTGAGTAACACCTGACAATCTCTATTATGGAATATTTGTGTGTTAAGAGTATTGAAAATATTTAACATATAAAAGAGCTGGCCAAATAAATTCACAATCAGCTTATGAGTAGTCAATAGTATGGTTGGAAAAATGAATTTGTATGCATAAAAAACAATCTGAATGACAACATAATATGTTCAGTCAAAAGCAATTTTTTTTATGTACCATCAGATAACACTGCAAATATATGACTATTGTTAAGGTGTGCAGAGTTCAAAATACACACCAATAAATATTTTTCAAATAGTTCAAGTTAATGAGAAACTGTTATGTAGAAGTGTATTACTCATCCTTAGAATATACATTGTTAGTGAGCAAGAAATGTTTGAACACAATATTTTGATTTTATATATATATATACACACACACACACACACACACACACACACACACACAAACAAATAAAAACTTTGTACGCTAAAAAGCCTGTATGTACTTTAATTTCTTTTATAACTGAATGAACAAAAACTTAATGTTTAAAAATGTGATTGAAAACTCAACTAGACCATCAATCAAATGTATGAGATTGAGAAAAAGTAATCAATAGCACACATGAAATGTGTACCTAATATCCCATGGTGTTTAATAAATGTGGAACTAATAGCTCAAACAATTGTCAGTGTGTAGCTAATAGCCCAATATGTTCTGCCAATGTGTGGCTAATAAATTAGTGTTCTATCAATGTGTAGCTAATAAATAGCCCATGGTGTTCTGTCAATGTGTAGCTAATAAAAAGCCCATGGTGTTCTGTCAATGTGTAGCTAATAAATAACCTGCGGTGTTCTGTCAATGTGTAGCTAATAAATAGCCTATGGTGTTCTGTCAATGTGTAGCTAATAAAAAGCCCATGGTGTTCTGTCAATGTGTAGCTAATAAATAACCTGTGGTGTTCTGTCAACGTGTAGCTAATAAATAGCCCACGGTGTTTTTTCAATGTGTTGCTATTACCAAAGGATGTTCTGTCAATGTGCAGCTAATAACCAAGAGTGGTCTGCCAATTAAGAACTAATAGCCCAGATAATAGTTATGAAAATGTGCAACTAATGACCCAGATAATAATGCCAATATGGAACTATTAGCTCAGAGAGAATTTAGTCAATCTGTAGATAATCACCCATGGTGTAATGTCAATGTGTAGATGATAACATGCTGCTCTGACAATGTGCAGCTTATAACCCATGGTGTTCTGTCAATGTGTAGCTAATAACCCATGGTGGTCTGCAGATTTGTAGTAAACACCCAATACTGTTTTGCTGATTTGTAGCTAATAATAAAAGTGTTTTCTGTAAACGTGTAGCTAATAGCTCACGGTGATCTGTAATTGGGTAGCGAATAGCCCATGGTATTCTGTCAATATGTAAACTCAACAGTACACAGATTTTGTGGTATAATGTTGGTAGATGAAAGTAAATAAATCCCTAAATCGTCTTGAGTCCTAGAAAATTGATATTATTACAACTTTCCCTATAGAGGGAGGTATAAATTTAGGATTTTTAAATATTCAAAAGGATATATACATTTTTTTATCTAAGCCACATGTTATTGTATCTTACAGTGAATGCTATTATATTAGGTGTTAAGTATTACTAGATTATTGACAAATAGATTTTTTTTTAAATCAACAAAACAAGCACATTTAGTTGTATTGTATTCATGGGGGACAGGGGGTTATCATGGAATAGATAGCAAGTAGCATGTCTAAGCCCAGTCTAGCAACACCAACAAGGTAAGGAAGCTGGTGTCATCTTTGCCTGGGCGAATAAGTGGATTGACACTACAGGCCCACTAGGCACATTTTGGATAGCATAATTTTTATTTTTATTATATTTGTTATTAATAATTACGTTTATAAATTATTGACTAACATCAATATGGTTCAGGTTAAAGTCAAAACAACAATATTTCTGTTTAAATAACTGTACTTTGCATTCACTTTTTAACTAAACTCAGTCTACCCTTCTTCATGTTAACTCAAGCTATTTTAGGAATGTACATGTCTGATTATCTTTAGTAGAAGCTTATCTCAAATACTAACTCCCCCCCNTGGGGGGGGGGGGGGGCTGATATTATAATTTTGCTTAGAGGCACAACAATTTTAAATCTGCCATTGCTTGGGTGTGTAATTAGTTGGGACTATCTGACCCTCTGCCTTGGCCTAGCATATGGTGTTTTGCTAGTTGGTGTTGTCTCTACAATCAGGATAGTCAAAATGAGAAATATAATGAAATAGAAATTTAAAATTTGTATTTGAAATGTTCAATTCAGACACATTAGTAAAACTAACAAGAAGGATTTGATTAAAGGAAACAAAATTAATTCTAAATGGTAATAGTGTGTACTATAAAATGAGATAGAACAAAATAATCGGGGTATAACAAAAACCGTATTATATTATTATTTATTTAGCACAGTGTCTTACTACCTGTTCGGGTTGTACGCTTAAGTATCAATTACACTAATGGATTAGGAATTGGGAAGGGTGAATTTAAAAAAAGTGAACCCACATTTGTGTGAAGTGAGAATGGAAAGCCAATTAAGAAAACCCACCCCAAGTTTACCCGACCAATATTCAAACCTCAATCCCTATCCATTGTGCTAGATTTTTAATCCAAATATTACAATTTACTTCATGAATGTAGGAGTTTTGATTGTATTACTTGCTTTAAATTAAGTAATAAAAAGCAACTGTGCTGAAAATATCAGATATCTTATAGCTTATGAGAAGGGATAGGATTCTTAGGCAACAAAAATATTTAAAATAGGCAGGCCACTAAGTATTAAAAATATGGTATTTAGGAATTCAAATAGGCTCACGAGGAAAAAAAAAGACATGAGAGGCAATGTAAAATTGATTTTACTACAAGCTATTACACAGAGCTTTTGTTTTTGCGAGCTTATTTGTTCAGATTAGACACATATGTACTAATTATCTTAATGTGTTAAGGAATAGGAAAGTTAAATGTAGATTAAGTGTAGCCACATTTGTGTGAATGGAGTGATGAAAACAATTTATCCAAAACACCTTCAGTATACCCAAAAGGGATTCAAACCACAATCTCTCCATCATAATCAGTTTAAATTATTGCGAGAGTTACGCACTAGAATATAAGGCCACCGAAGAAGGTTTAGGCCATTTACATACCTGTTAATAACTAGATACTTTTCTAAATTTCCAGTAGTGAAATGGGATCTATTGTCAGATTTTATAATTTTAAAAAACTTTGTGCAATGTGCTCCAAAATCAAGAAAACAAACGGGTGAAATAGCTTTTGGTGTTAAATTATTACAGACAAAACATCCCTGTTTATTTACATTTGTAGTTCTATATAATGCTGACAAATGTCACCTGAACTTGGTCCCCAAAGATTTTTTTCAAATAATAAACTGTTAGTCGTGTTCCAGCCTAGTGCTATACAGGTCACACTATAAATCATGTTAGCAATAATTTATACATATTTTGTATTTTGATCACTACTCTGCACAACAGGTTATGGAACCAGGTTACGCGAATTATGTGATCGGAAACGAAACAATAATTTGATTGAAAGAAAAGTTATAAATCAAAAGGTGCAAAAATTGAACAATTCATTAGCCTAACAAAATGGTGAATACAACACATTCAACACGACTGGATATGTTGTCCCGCGACTACTATGATATGTATAAAATACAAGCCGAATCCTTGCACATAAAAAAAGATATGTGGGGATGTGTGTCAGTAGACATACCACAGCCGTAAGTAGTTGGCGAAAACATGGTGCTTGTTGCTGCACACAGAGCTTGGCTAGTGGCCAATCGCAAGGAAAAAGCATATTTAATCCTGGCTAGCAATCCGTCTGAATTAAAACAGATTTGGGAATGCACTATTTCATGCGATGTATGTGTCTAGCTAGAATCAATCTACGCATCAAAGGGGCCCACTTGTAAGGCAACATTGCTCATACATCTCACGCAACACAATATGCCAGATGGCGACGATGTGACTGAACCTCGCGCTGGCTTTTTTGATGCTGTGGATAAGATGCAAGTAATGGAAATGGACATAAACGGTGACCTGTTAACGATCATCTGCTATATAGTCTCCCCAGCAGTTACAACAACTTTCAATGTGCAATCGAATCTCGTGATAATTTACCTGACGCTGAGACATTGAAAGTGAAAGTCCGAGAAGAACAAAATGCGTACACTCAGTAAAACAGAAGTGCCACCATTTATCTTAAATCAAGAAAACCATTTGTAAGCCGACCGAAAGGTTGTGCGAGCCGTAGTGCTCTAGCTGAACAGAAATGTAAGCAAAGACCACAACTAAACTTAAACTTAAAATGAGGCTTTTGCAAAAAGAAAGGATACAGGAAAGTTGAGTGAAAAACGGCAAATAAAGACGCCGAGGCTCATTGTTGTTTTTACGTTGACAAAGAAATCCCAAAATCAAGCAACATAAACAATCTTTGGTGCATTGATAGTGGTTACACTTCTCACTTATGAAACAATGAACATGCATTCACACGGTGGAAGAAAATGCATGGGAATCTTAAGCTTGCCGATGACAGCACCACATAATAAAATCGAAGGTGAAGTGCAAATCACTAGCGCAAACAGTGAAACAGATTATCGCATTGAAAGATACCTTATACGTACCTGACCTCTGAACAAACCTCATCTCTCTGGCAAAAATTGTTGATAGCAAGGTGACATTCGAGAAAAACTGCGCGACCATTTAAGACATACACGGTGATATTTAAGTTATTGTGAAAAGAAATAGTGACTTATTCTACTTATGTGAAAACGATCAGCTAGAGTGAATGGTAATAGGATCAAAAGTTCTAAAAAATGAATTAGAAATTTAGCATGCTTTACTTGGTCTTTTGAATTCGATGGACATCGTAAATATGCTCAAGAACCAATGTTTGATCGGTTTGAAATTCAACAACTCAACTGACTTTAGAAACTGTCCCACCTGTCTTGAAGGAAAGATAATGTCAACTCCCTTCACCAAATGAGAGGTAACCTCAAAATATTTGCTGAGTTTATCTATTTCGATGTCTCTGGGCCAATGAGGGAAGGATAATAATGTGGCGCGCAATTTTTCTTAAGCTCCATAGACGACTATAATCGATGGTGTCAAGTCTACTTCCTACATCGCAAGGGAGAGGTCACATGATAAGTTTGTCAAGTTCAAGAGCCTAGCCAAAAATCAAATAGGGTATAGGATCAAAGCTCTTCACAGATAACAGCAAAGAATACTGTAACAATAAAATTGATTCCATTTTCAAAACTGCAGACATTCAACAACGTCTAACAACTCTACACACCCCACAACAGAATGGTGTTGATAATGGAAGAGCTGCACTCTGGTTGAGGATGCTCGATGCATGCTATTTTTTTAAAAGTCTACCAGTATAGGAAAGTGCAAGCCCAAAGGTAAGCAAGGGATCTTTATCGGTTACTCTGACTGTTCCAAGGTCTACCAGGCATGGATAGCAAGTGAACAAAAGATTCGTGTTTCTAGGGACCTAAGATTCTGCGCTGAGCCTGGGCCCAGACGTACGTCTGTAAACTTCCTTTAAGAAGATACATCTGGTCAAAACACACAAAGATGTCGAGATAAGTCCGAATGCTCTGGAAGACAATGAACCATTTCTTGGATTCGAGGTGAATTATCCACCCATGCTTAACATTGGAGATTGACAAGCTCATCGAGGCGCCGCAAACACTGAATCAGACATGCTGGCGGTGCGAGGACCCGGCAGACCAAAGTTATTGCGTAGCAGAAGAAGGGGTCACCCCACCCAAATATACCAATCTGCGGCCAACCGAGCCGATCAGGACATTGCTCTCTCAATGATGATCTGTCAGACAGTGAAAATACTGGGCATTCAAACGCCACATCATCTCAACAAAAGTAGAGCATATTGATGTTCAAAGTAACAGAGAAAACAGATTATTTCATGATGCCCCCATTGCAATAAACTTCTCTGAGATTCACTTCACAGTGCCATGAAAGGGCCGGATTGTGAGGAATGGTTTGATGCAATTTATTCCGAGATCAGATGCTTTGTAACCAACGAAACTTGGGGAATCGTTGATAGACCAACCAATGGTAGGGTGATAGATTGTAGGGTGGTTCTCCGAAACAAATACAATCCCGATGGAACATTACCTCAAAGAAAGGCCAGGGTGGTCGCAGGAGGTTTTGCCTTAAGACTGAGAATAATCTTTGTGGACACTTTTGCTCCAGTCACCAGGATCAAATCATTTCAGCCACTCATGGCGTTATCAAATAAACTTACAAGTCTCACAGCTCGACATTATGACGAACTATCTGAATGGTGACACATCGACAAACTAACATTCATGCAACAACCAGACTTGTGTGTTGAGGCACTACAAAAGATGATTAAGACTGAAGAGGATGACAGCATTGGGAAGGCAAGAGACATGTTTCAGAACAAGAATCTTGTAACAAAGTCTGCAAACTTCGAAAGGTCATTTACAAACTCCTTCAAGCTGGTTGACAGTGGCACGCTAAATTCAGTGCAGTCTTAGATTCCATTGGGTTGCAGCCTAAGAACTCCGACCAATGTGTGTGCGTTGATAGTCAAATTAAACGCCCAGTCTATGGGCTCATCTAAGTTGACGACATCGTGATCGCTTCCGGAAACCCAGAACGAACCAGGTACATTAAAAGTGAAATGTCAAACAAATTTGACATAAAAAAAACCTTGGAGCCATAAATTATTGTTTAGGAAGTGAAGTGAACCAATCCAAGGACAAAGTCACGTTATGTCAGAGTGGCTACATCAGAAATGTCTTGCATGAGTTTGGGATGGATGACAATCAGCGAGAAAATTGGCACATAGCCCCATCTTCCATTCAAGATCGAAATATATTGATATCAAGTTTAATTTTATTCGTCAAGCCCTTCAAGTTCACGAATTGGGTTTTCATGCTTGGGTGTTGTTACCGATTTACCTTTTGGACTCAAAAATGAGAAGGGGTGGAGGGGAGGGGGTGTTGGTATTCAATTATTACAGCCAAAACATTCCTGTTTATTTACATTTGTAGTTCTATATAACATCGACAGATGTCACCTGAAATTGGTCTCAAAAGCTTTTTTTCAAATAATAAACAGTTTGTCGTGTTCCAACCAAATGCTGTACCGGTCGCACTATAAATTGTGTTAGCAATAATTTATACATATTGTGTATTTCGATCACTACTCTGCCCAACAATAACACAAAAATCACTAACAACTTAAAAAGAGGAAAGCCTTCATATAGGTCATAAACTCATAACAAACATGTATTTGCAATGTAGGCCTATATAAGTATATTTAAAGTGTAAATCAAATTTAAAGATTAATGTTTAACTTTAAGAATTTTTTTTTTGTCTCAGACTAATATAATATGCTACGCATGGAATGTGTTATTTAATATGTTTAAGATCCAGACCTTAAAATTGTTTTAAGTGAGAAAAAATGATTTCAGTGGGTGTGGGGGAGGAAGTATTGTTAGTTTATGGCTGTCCAGCCTTCCGACATTAAGAATGAGTCTAAAATGTGCTATTGTTTGCAAATATTAAGATGACAAAAGTATATGTCAATCCGACAAGTTAACTCGGCCAGTAATTTGTCTGTCTACTGAGATAAGGGTCCCAGGTTTGATTCCCTGTTTAGGTGTCATGTTTGTGTGATCGTGTGTGTTTTTTATGGGCAAAGTGAATAACAGGTCACTATGAAAAAATGACCTGGTATTATGTGTCGTGACCAAAATGATCAATGTTTTTTTTTAATTTATGATTTTTCTTGACAGTCTGCATAATGCTCAACACACTCTGGGCAATACGATTTTTAATAATGTTTTCATTTAATAAATATCTCGGTCGGGAGAACTGGGGGTGGTTTTTCCTAAATGGTTTTCCACTCTCCCTCCACGCAAATGCGGGTTCACTTCCTCTAATACAACCTTCCCAATTCCTAATCCATTAGAGTAATTAGTACTTAAAGTGTATAGCCCGAACGGGTAGTAAGACGCGGTGCTAAATATTATTATATATTATTTTAATAAATAAAAAAAATTATAATGAATTTAGATTCCTTTAGTTATCGAAAAATACAAAACAATACTTACTTGTAAGTAAATATAAAATATACACGTGATAAACTTACTCCTAATTAAAACAGTTTAAGCCATGTATTCACTATGGGACAAATAGTGCAACCAGTTACAAGACATGGCCCTCAACATCTACAGTAGATGTTGCAAGAGAAATCAAGGGACAAAGACGTGTAAAATTTTATTGTCCACACCAGTCAGTCGCCTCAGACATATTGCCTGAGGAGGTAGCGTCTATCTGCGTGGCTTACATATTTGTTCATACGAGTATTTCGAGTTGTAAAAACAAGAAAAGGTGATGTGATGGGTTTGAAACTACTTATTACAGAAAGAATATAATTTAAATTTATTAAGTGAGCGTCATATGTCTGACAGAGCATTTGTATATTTTACTCAAATGACCAAAAACAATTTTGAAATACTCTTAGAAATGATTGGGCCATCCATAGCTAAAAAAAAAGATACAAAATTTAAAAATTCTGTTAGCCCCCCCATATCACACTTGCCATAACGTTTAGATAGGAAATTCATATGATTCATGACGTATACTTTTAAAGTTTCAAAACAATCAGCCAAATTGTACCAGAAGTTTGCCATGAATTGATAAATGCTTTGAAGGATGTCAATGGCACTCTTTGGTAAAAATGTCAATGGCTGATATTCAAACCAAGAATCTGCCCTTATCAAATTCAAGGTTTTTTTTTACATGTTTTCCAGGTCGTATAACATTGTTTTTCCAGGTTTTTGTCTTGGCTGAATCACACACATCCCCTTGGTGAAAGGTAAAATTTAAATGTTAAAATTTTACTCAATGCTGGGTATTGGATTTGTTTATTAGCACAAAGTAAACTTTAACACAACAATTTGTAAACTAGGTTATGAAATAATAAAAGAGAAAGAGGCCCACAAAGTAATATTTTATTCAATAATTCTACCTTAAGGGTCATTCCATGAAATGAGGGACATAAAATAGCAAACACAAATGATGTTGTAACGATGTTACACCAAAGAAGAAACAAACTGTATAATGATCCATAACACGGGCCTGTACTCACCGCCCGCCTTGCTGAATGGGGCACTCCGGAGCTCACACACAATAACACTCTCCACCAAGGGAGGTACAACGCGAACTAAAGCGAGGCCAGACTCAACACCCCGCTGGTGATGGTTGCCACGCCCGCAATGAAAAAGGACCGATTTTGACCAGAGTAGTTTCTGGTTCCGGCTATGGAAGTTTCCTAGCACTTTCAATAGTTCTCAGTGTTGCAGTTTCCCCCACCAGAGCGCTGCTTACCTCCCTTCTTTGTTTGTTCTTCTCCACCCAGCTTCCCCCTCTCTGTGAATTTGCCCGAGTTTGTGTGCTATAAAATGGCTTGTAAGCTTAGACAATTTACTCACTGTACCTTTATAAGGTGAGGGTGCCGACTTAAATCTTCTCTAGGGCATGAACTTCAAAATTCAGTTTCAATATCATTGTTGCAGGGGGCGGGGGGGTGTTTACAAAATTGTTGTTTGGAATTAACTTTAAATGTGAATATGTTCTCTCTTTGGGACTTTGGAAATATCTCGTGGAATTGTTACGAGTATATTTAATTGTAGATATGTAGGTTTTATCGTCGCGCTCTAACCATTATCTTGCTATTAATTAATTTACATTTGTTGATTTGCCAAGTAAGGGGCCTCTGGTGCACTGACTAAAGTAATATTTAATGGCGTTTATTGAGACGTCTGGACAACAATTAGTTTTCTTATTTGTTATACTAAAAATAATATTTAATGGCGTGTATTGAGACATCTGGACCACATATAGTTTTCTTATTTGTTATACTAAAAATAATATTTAATGGCATTTTTGAGATGTTTGGACAGCATATAGTTTTCTTATTTGTTATGCTAAAAGTAATATTTAATGATGTTTATTGACAAAGATGATTATATCAAATTGTTCTCAGCTGTTAGGTTTAAATATTCTCTATTACCGTTATTGGCAGAGACAATTATATTTAAATTGTGCCGAGCTGTTATGTTTGAATATTCTATATAAACATTGTTGTGGGTGAGAATTTTTTTTTAGGAAAGGCATTAGAATGGCCAAGTTTAAGGAGTGTATGGCAATATCCTTTTTCTTGAGGATTTGTGGTGCTCTACCCAATTTTTCTATTAATTCTATAATAATGTGTAGTCTAGGCTGATTCTCAGTAGCCTATGGGTTTTTGGAGATATATTTATAATAGCTTGTTGCGAGGTTATTTTTACAGTAAAATCATTTGTCTTGTTGTTTTTGAACACCAGGCATTAAATTGGTCAAATCAATATTATTGTTATTGAAACGGTGATGTAATGCCTATACTTCAGAATTAACTTATGTAAACAAATAAATAAACAACCTGTTTTCTCTTGTGACTCCTTGTATATTATTTGAGGCACGCTTCCTGGAACCTTAAGGGTGTCACATTGGTAAACTTCTAGATATATTATTTTTTAAGTTGGTAAAGAGTCATATTTTAGTGTTACATATTCAACCAAGTCACTGTTAACATGTTTTCATTGACGAATGTATTAAACTGTTGATTCTCAACATTCAGGGCCACTTTAAGTGTAAATAACTAAGGTCACTTGTATTTTGTCGAATTTGGTCCATATCTGTACCAAGTTTTTTTTAAGTAACTAAATAAAAATAAAAGTAAACATGATATATTAAAATTTAAAGACTTCAAAGTGTATGTTCCCAAATTTGTAATTTGTAATCAAAACAAACCGCAGGCTCTCTATTAAATAAGCTACTGTCTTCAACTTAGTACAGGCAGGAACGTGTTTATTAATGATTCAAACTTGTATTCTATATTAGACAAAATACATTAATAAAAGCAGAATGCCAAATCTGGTAGTCCTTGACATTAGAAAAATTGAAATGCATTAAAAATGTATTATTCTGTAGTCTAGCAATAACTGTATATTAGGTATTAGAGATAATCATTATATATGTATGACCGAGATGTATAAAGGCCGACCAATGAAAAGGAAATACAACAAAATTTGCCTCGTAAGTGTTTAGAAAAAGTAGCTAGATGTTATGAACATATGGGTGTCAAATGTCACAACAATGTTGCCAAACCTTGATAAATTTAATTAAAAATAGTATAAAAAAATTGCCTATCAGATAACCTGTCAAACCTGCCTCTACTACTGCAATCATTGGCATGGTTTAATATGGGTAACGCAAGTTAAGTTCAATATTATTGCAGTGTTTATTCCAAAAAGTGTTTTTTTAGACAAATTAGATATAATATTGCCTCGGTGGATATGTTTATTATTTTCTAACCATAGTAGCCTAAACAGTACATAAATCTCTGCCATGGATCTAGCGGTATTTACCAGCAACTTTTTAAATTAAGAGAAAAGAATTCCAGTCAAATTTCACGATGACAATGAAAGATTTAAGAACTGTTGAGATTAAAGTACTATATAAACACAATTAAACTAAACATATCTATAGAAGCAATATTTTATTTATGTTAACAAAAAAGTTTTTATAATAAAAACTGGACCAATATAGACCATAACTTACATTCCCTTCGACTCAACATTAAAGAGAGAATGTGAAGGAAGTATCTCCTGGTGTGACCTAAACCATTTTAATAGCTCATTGCAAAAACCAAATTAGAGTAAACATCAAAATTTAAGCTAGACCATATCAATTGTGCTTGAACAAAATAACATTGTCACATTGTATTTAAGTATATACAAGTGAAAATTTGATAGTAAAAAAATAGTATTTAACATGAAATAGGTCTATCATGTAAATACAAAATTAACTTTGATCAGCAGACTTTTATTCAATATAAGACTTGGATAAATTTTCTTGGCTCGTGACTCCCGCTGTACAAAAACGTTTATAAGATTCTCAATAAATGTATGCCCTATTAAAATATATAATCAAGTAAATCTATAAATGAGTGGTTTAAAAAAAAACATTAGAATGTGCTAATTTACATACTTTGTATGCAGAACCCTGAGGGACTTGGGTGACATACAATTCACACTCCACTCTGTATTCCCATGGTCATTGCAGATTGTAATAGAAAAACGACCATAGTTTGCACGAATAAGATGAATTATTTCCCCTTCATTACATTCGATCTTCAGTGTCTTTCCCTCACACGCATAGGCTGTGTCATAACGTGGCTGTTCTAAAAACAATACAAACAAAATATCATTTAAACAATCACAAGACAAAAACTGATATTCTAATAAACAAAAATAACACTTAATCCTATTAATCTGGTTTATTATATAGTTTATATCAGGATTGAAATGTTTGAAACGTGCTTTTATAAAATAATATAATATTTTTAACTTCAAACATTTTATTAAGTGAAAAATAACTATGAATTATTAATCATTTAAGTAGACCTATAAAAGTTGATTTTTTTATTATTTTGAATAAAAAATCATCATAATTAGCATGAGTGTATACTAGAATAAGATGAACCAAACATGCCATGCTTTTCATTTATTTAAAAAGTGGCTAATCGAATGTATATATATTATTCATTGTTGCAACTAGCCCACTAATCTGAATTTTAAATTTTTTAGGTATGTATATATATTTGGCCTTACTGGTACCACTTTAGTTGGACTGGATTTTCAAAATGGTTGAATTTTTTTTAGATGGATGCTGTTTTAACTATTAAATAATAAGTGAAACACCTTCAGCCAGTCAAACTCACATTATTTAGTGAATGAGCCAATTTTTTTTTCTGTTTTGTATCCTTAAGTTTAATAGGCCTATAAGTGGTGCATGTGTTTCAACTCTATCCACCTTTATTGTGTGGGGACAACTAACTATTCAGACCCGCATCTGTGGTTGCATGTCACTCTCATGTCAAGACTAGATTTTTGATGACGGGGATCCGTATCATAGTTGGGTAAACTTAGATGTTTTCCCCCCCTAAATTATTTCCCACTCCCAATCCATACAAATGCAGGTATAAATCTTAAATTCTAACTTCCTCATAATTAATCTATGCATATAACCCAAACAAGTACCAAGACGCTGTGCGTGGAAGCATTAGATTTACCAGTAGTGAGATGATTCATAGTGTCCACCAAACCACAAGTTAGAAATCATTATCAGTGGGAATACACTTAACATTTAAATGTGTTAGCCAAAAGTGATTTTTTTTTGTCTAAATTGATTAAAAACTTTTAAGACCTTATGACAATCAAGGATGGGTGGGTGGGTGCATGGGTGGGGGGGAGTGTGGTACTTTTATAGGCGAATCACTTTGATATTTGATTAAAAGATTCAGAGAATACTAAGAAGAAAGAAAAGGATAATATTTTTGCTCACAATGTTAAAGGAGGGTCACCACCTATTTGTCATTTATTTCTATAACATTTTTTTGTCCGGTTCCTTGGCACCCTATTATTGATATTTGGTGTCACACAGGGGGTTGGATTTACATGGTGTCTACTAAACTTGACCAATGAAATCCCCGGTTTCCCCTGATCATTTCCTAAAATTCCTGACTAAAAAAGTATGTCACATCCTTCTTAACTCGCCGCCCCCATCCCTCCACCTTCGTTTTTCTATTAATCTTTTTTTTTATTAATAATAATAAGTTTTAAAATTTGAATTAATTTTTTTTACCAGGAATTAAAAATATATTACACAGCTACAAACAAAAAAATGACATAATTTACTGATTATTGTATTTCATATTTTGAGTAAAATATCATTTTCCCGGATTTTTTTTGTTATTTACCAAATTCCCGACTTATTCCCGTTTTTTCCCGATCACTTCAAATTCCCGTTTTCCCTGATTTTCTCGGATGGTAGACCCCTTGATTTACTTTTACTAAACAGAATAAAACTGGGGCAAAAAATTTCTCACCTTGGGTGCATGAAATCCCTTACCCAGCCCTAATTATGTTATTTCTATAATTATTTTATTTACAATTTACATGCAAAATGGGATTTAGTGTCAATTTACTGGCTTCCACCTTTCAAAGGCAGGCACAAATATCTAGGGATAAAGACTCAGACATAACCTTACACCAAGAGTGAAAAGTCACAATTAAAAATGAAGAGTATATGTTAAAGGTTTCCTTATCTTTCATTGAAATTGAGTGTTGCCTGCTTGCCGCTACCATCAACCATAGAGAAACAGTCAGGGGAGTATGTTTGAAACAAGCCATTACATGTTAACACTAAAGCACATCGAGCCATTCCATGTCAAATCCCCCAGGGATGGTTGCTGGACCATCTGGTTAATTTATCTATTTTTTCACCATAGGTGGCTTTGCTACTGACCCACCCAAAAATCTTTTTCTAATTTTGTATCTGCCACCATCTTGGATTCACACCCATTTTTTGCCCCGCTGTGGCAAGCAAAAATAAATGTTTGTAAAGGTTTTAAAAAACAAGTACACATACTAATTATACATAAGCACACATATGTAACAATACTACTACAATATTAATAGTTATGAAACAGTCATGTTAAGTTCATTTTTTAAGAGTTGTGGTTATAGGTTGGGAATGTATTTTCTTTACTATTTTTTCTACAATCTGTGTGCCTATTTTGTAAATTTGATTTGACGGTGTAGTTCATACACTTTAAAGTGTTTCTTCTTGATGATAAGTTCAGTCTCCTTGAATTATTATAATTATAATCATTATAGTCAATCATAATTTGGCAAAAAAAATATTAGTTATAAAAAAAATATTAACATTATTTTTATTTTATATGTAGTAAGAAAGAAAAGGTTGAATGTTCTTTATTAATTTGTTAGATTAATTTAGCACCACGTCTTACTACTTTGGGTTATTTGTTTAAGTATTAATTACACAAATGGGCTAGGAATTAGGAAGGTTGAATCTAATGGAAGTGAACCCACTGTAGCAATTATTGCTCCAAGTAAACAGAATGGGGCCAGTCAAGCATAAAAATCACCCTATATCACCGACCTGGCTATGCACCTCGAACAACAAACATCCGACCACACAAAACACACACTGAGCCTAGTGCCGCATCTCACCGCTAGAGACCGCCACCACCACTACCATGCTCAATCCGCCCAACTTCAAAGAAAAGACGAGAAGAAGATGGTAACTGCCAGACTTTGCCAAAATAATATAGAATGTTCTTCTGCCGCGCGCGCTCCCTTCCCCTGTGCCTCTCCTGCTCGACGAGTGTGCGCCATATAAAAGACCATCCGTTGAAGAATACGTCACTCTTGGACGTGGCTGTGACCATTTAGGACTAAGCGTCGGCGTAACGGACATATTATGATAATGTAAGGATAAATTCATTTTCGGCTTAAATGTAAATTATTTGAACTTTTCGAAATTCTTTTTTGGTCTTTTTCTATCAAATTTAATTATAAACTACTTGCATAAACCTTCACCTTTGATTTACTTTAAAATGAGAGTATTGTTATGTCAGAAATTCTGTGTTATTGATATTAGGCATTATGTGCGAACTTTATACTTAACAAATTAACTTTATTTTTTCTTGTAGTATTTTGGTTAGATGAGTATAGTAAATATGAATATAGGAGTGTGTTATTGGATCAGAGCTTTTTAAAATTATTCATAATTAACTTTAATTCGTCTCAATTGCAAATGGTGTTGCATTTTGGGTTTGGCAACATTAAGGTGGGAAAATGTAGAAATATGATGCCGAGATTTTTCAGTATTAGTAGAAGGGAATATTGCACTGGAGTATTCTATATATCAACTTAACTTTATATTTTTAACTAGGTTCTCGATTGTAACGTTTATGATAGCGTTGTTAATCTCTTTGTGTCAAAAAAAAGTATCGAAAGTTAAAAAAGGGAATATCCTCGATATTTATAATTGTACTATTATCCTGATTTATGACATATTTTAAGGTTATTTTGAGTTCTGCAATTAGGTTTTTAGCGTACATGTTAAATGGTAGTGACACTAGGTATATTTGATGGGACTAAAACTTTTATGTTGCCTTTTTACAACAGGTACATAAATATGTTAGTTAGAAGAGATCTTCTATTGTATTATGTATGATCATATTCAAGTCTATTAATGTTATGCATTAATATTTATATTTTCATAATATATTTAGGGTATCTAATAATAAATAACGTACCGATTAGAAGGAAAAGAGTAAATATTTATGGAACAAATGTTTTATTTGGATAGTATTTATTTATGTTGATAATGCTTGGTCACTCACGACAATGATATATACAAAAAACTTGAATGCTCATCAATTATATGCATGTTATTTAATCAAGTTTGGCATAAAATGAAATCTATAAGATTTTAAGACTTGAAATTATTCTATAGCATAGTTACGCCATATTATCCCTATGTCTAAAAAAGTGCAGTGTCCTAAAAAACTATTTTGTTAGCCTTCGACCTTTTTTTTTATATATTATTATGTTATGCAACCTGTGAAGGTGGACCGTAGTTTCCCGCTACTCTTAAGAGTGAGTTGCGTGTGCTGAGGACATGTTGAGTGTCCAGCACTTTATAACTCACAATTTTAGGATATTCACTCTATGCGCTCCTATTTATTTTTATTAAATTTTTTCTTTAACTGTAGGTTTTGTTTATGTATTGAATCCCTCTAATTTTTAGAGCTTGGATTACACCACATTTGCGTGGAGGGAGAGTAGAAACCCATTTAGGAAAAACCAGCCCCAGTTCACCCGACGGAGATTCAAACCTCGATCTCTCCATCCTCGGAGTCAAGCTCCAACACAAAACTATCGTGTTAGCTAACTAGACCACCGAGAAGGGTATTAGTTTGTTAAAGTAAATTCTTCTAAACATATTGTTTGTTATTATATAGGTAGAAGATAAAAGAACAGTTTGGTTGTTCTTCAATAAGTTTGTTGACTGTCATTTTAGGCATTTGCTCCCCTTATTTTTAAATGTATTCGCTTACTCATATTTTTTTTTATGTTTACTCTTTAGCATCTTGTTATGATTTCAATTTTTTCTTACATTTCTTTCTGATGTTTTTCTTTAGTTCCCCATTTTTAATCAGTCTATTATGGGCATTTACTTCAAATGAAAAGAGTTTCTTAATCATTGGAACTGGTCTAATGTATATTTTAAAACCCTTTTATATCATTAATGTGGTAGTGGAGGTAGTGCGAGCAAAGGTCAATAATTTTGCAGCATTTTTGATCAAAACATTTTTGGCTAACATAAATCAAATAATTCTCCAGTGGAAACAGTTAATTTTCTTTACATGGTGACCTCAACTAAATGTCAAGGATATCCTGGAATTTAATTACTACTTTTTCTTTTCCTTTAAAAAGTTTTCAGCTAATGCCACTGATATGCTCATGACAGATCTTCAAGAATTGTTAAAATAACCACGTGAAGAAAATTAAACTCTACGTTTCTACTGAAGCAATAGGTAATATATTAATTTTGGCAAAAAAAATGCTTTGCCATAAAAACTGCTAAGACACTGCCATTTTCTCGTGTTCCATACACTCCCACTTTAAAATTAGTATCCAAGCATAAATCAGTCAGTGAGGCTTCGTGAGTTTCAAGTAAAATTTAAGACTTGATGCAATTATGTCAATAGGAATTTTGAATAAATCCCCACCTGCTTTATCCCCAATAGTTTTTATTCTTCAAGTGAAGGCATTGTTAACTTAAGAGCCCTAGCAACAATAAGAATAATTGAATCCCTTTTAATTTCTGATTGTGTAAGGAAAATTTAAATTCAAGGAAACAAATCACAATTTCATTGTGTCAAACTATGGGACAAAAGATATTTTATTTTGTTAGAAGTGCTTATTTGTCATAAACTTTGAATAGATGTGTTACTTTTCACTGTAGATTTGGGATGAGGCTATTCGAATAAATGAAAACATCAGTAAAAAGAGAAAATTTACTGAAGCAATGAGAAAACTCAAAATTGGTGCCAACAAAGAAAATTCTCATTTCATTGCATTACCAGCAATTAATGAGATAGTAGGCTTCTTGTCTTTTAAAGAAGGTATAAAATGAGCTCCAATCCTGTTAAGTGTGGAAGAACCTGTCAATGGTGGGTAGTGAAACTTTTGCAGAATAAGTAAAGCAATGGCTGGAAAGGGCGGCAGGAAACAAATTTGTTGTGACACTGAGTTAATTCAAAGACCTCCATGAAATAATTCTGTGAACATCCAAGTGCCCATATCGTTAAGAATGTGAAGCAATGTGTTAAGAGGTATAAATAAACACAACTCACCTTCGTCTATTCAATTATAGCAATGCAAAGCATACTAACTATAGATTCAGACCATTTTGAAATTTAAAAACAGTGAACAGCTGCTGAAGAAAAAACAATGTATTGGGTGTTTTATGTTTAAATATTTCTCTAAAAAGAAATGTTAGATATGCTTACCCAAACTCCTGGCTAGTGTTGAGCTGAAGTTGAGCACTTCCATTACAATGAAGCCGCAGCATAGTATTAAAATGCTGAAAACTTCCATTGTGGTGAGTGGAAACCTTCACCACCCCCTAAAATGAAGAAAAGAATGTTAACAAAATAGTGGCATTATTAAAGTTAGCTTTGTCGCTAGTAAAGAGCAAATAACACAAATTTGTTTTAGTTACTAAGTGTAGGGACTTTAATATGTGTTTGTGAATGGTTATAATTAATAATTGAAGTTTTATCAGGTATTTGAAGGTAGTTAGTTAACTTTTTGTTTCCTTAAAATAATGTCAAATGATGTCAGTTTCAAGAATAAAAACTGAAATTCTTGTACAAATATTTCACATCATTAAATAATATTCATTCCCTTCAATCAAATCTATGCTTTTAAAAAAAAAAAACATAAGTGTAATGCTAAGCTGATTGAATAACAAATAAATCCTGTGTAATTTTCTGAAAAGTCTAACCTAATATTAATTTTGATGTCCCATTATCTTATTTTATTTCACTAAACCACAATTTTCAAAATTATCCAAGGTTAGTTTTAGGATCTAGTAGATTTTTCCCTAGGCTAAAAAGATTATATTGATAACATTATATTTTTAATTTAATTTTACAATTTTAAAAGATAATTTCATCTTCTCCACTCGCTGTATTCATTCACTATTAAGTAAATTTAATAAAGGCCCAAGGCCAAATGGATTTTTTTTGTTCCGCATCCCACTTACTACCTGTTAAGATTATATGCATGTATGATTTTTATTATAGCCACATTTCGCTAAACGTTTGGGTTATACGCAAATGTACTTATTACTCATAAGTGTTAGGGATTAGTAAGGTTGAATTTAGAGGGCATGTACCCGCATTTGCATGGAGAGAAAGTGGAAAACCTTATTAAAAAACCTACCCTCAGTATACCTGGCTGGGATCAAACCCTTATATCCCCATAATCGGCAGTCTAGTTTATTGTTAAAGTGACGCCTTAGACCAAGGGGGTCACCAAGCGGGTGGCATATATGGTAGTTACTCTAATAGGGTAAGGATGAGGAAGGAAGCATTTAAGAAGCTATCTACCTGCATTATCAGTGAAGGTGAGTGAAAAACAATTTGGGAAAAACCACCCTCATTAGACCCGACTGAGATTCAAACCCCGATCTTCTCGACCACTGAAGCAGGTGATCGTTTTAGTTTTGTATTACAGTATAATCGCGATTGACCAAGATAATTGGGAGCGAGTCTACCTCGAATATGAAAAAACTAAGCTGATAAAGAGCATGTAAGATTTATAGGTTATAAATCACTAGAACGTACTGTATATATGTACATTGTTGGTAAGTTTCAAATTAATAATTTATTAAAACACATTACATTAAAAACTATTGCATTTATTGTATTATAGAATAAAGCTAAATTTTAAACTATTGTATAAATATCATGTTAAAATTGGAAAATTTGACAGAATGAGTGCCTCGGTCAATACGGAGCCTGGGATAATTGTGAGTCTACTGTATAAAATTGCAGATTTTTTTTATTTATGTGGACTGCATTGTATCTTACATCCACATCAGGCTATCCACATAATCTAACTGATGGGGTAATAAAGAAGATAGAATAATTAGAGGAAATGAACCCATATGCATGTGGGATAGGGTGAACTTAATTAGGGAAAACTATCCTAAATACACCCGACCGGGATACAATCTCTGTTCTCCCTATTATCAGCTATCCATTCTATTTAAGGAATGCTGCATTAGATAAGGAGCTCTCAAACATCTTGAACTAAGACAGGTTGGCTACTTTAAGTCCATACCAAAATTCCCTGATTATTCCAGGTATAAAAGGAACACAAAATGTAATGGCCATATCTAAATGAGTAAATAAAATTAATTAATCTGATGAATTAAACAAACAATAAACAAGTGATAAACGGGAAGGTTCCATAAAATATAATCTCCTGCTGTGTTGCAAGTAAATTAATGTCTCAAAACACAGAATTATTATTATTATTATTATTATTAGCACCGCGTCTTACTACCCGTTAGGGTTATACGCACTTACGCTAATGTGTAATGGTGGGGTGATAGTGAGATGAAATGGAGGACCTAAAGTTTAACGTGGAATCCGAACCACGGTGGAGGCCTGAAATTCCCCACATTCACAAGATGTCTTGTCAGAGGTGAAGGAAGGGTTTGGTAATCAGATAAATCTATGCCGGGACCGAGGATTGAACCCCGGCCGCCAGCATAGAAGTCTGACACCTTACCCCTAGACCGCCAGGTCACCAAAAAGACAGAAGAATTCAAGCATAATTCCTGGTTTTCTCAATCAGTGGTTATCCTGTAAAACTACTCAGCTTGCCGGGAAAATTTTTAATAGGCCTAAGATCATAGCAACAGTCTTTGGCAATATTGCAATGATATTTAATCAAATAATTTAGGTTAATACAACTACTTTAATATAAATGACAGCTTAAATTTAAGTAATGCTAAATTGACAAAACTGATTATAATTTAATAGTTAGCTAACCTTGATGAGAAAAATGAAATTACAAAAACATAATCTTTGTTTTTGGTATCTGAAATTACTCCGTAATAATACAAATATTAATAATATAGATAATTAATTTTCACAGTTAATGGTGTCTACTGGACTAGAGTTTTAAAATTAGAGTATATTTTCAGTAGGCCTGTTTATTTTATTTTAAAAAATACAGAAGATATCCAGGATGTTCAGAAACTCAACGCAAAAAAATGCATATATAGTTTGTTTGAACCAAAAGTAATACAAAATCTATATACCTTACATCCGGCAAACTATGCTAATACCATTAAATTGTTTTCAAAGTTTCGGCGTACAGCGCCTGGAGAGCAAAGCTACATAAGCATGCGTGTACAACAAGGTGTGCGGCAATGCACACAATGACATCTTAAAACACCAGAATTAATAGTAAACAAAACACAAGTCTATGTAGAAATGGGGATACGTTCTTAGGGCCATTATTAACGGTCCTACATAATAGCAAGTGCCTGAAATGACCACCCCCGACTTCGCTCCAGAACCTCATTCTATGCACACCTGTTCTGTTCTTCAGATATCTGGGATAGCTCACACATTTCTCGCTGCAAATGCGAGTCATGCCATCAAATCGTCGTCACTAATAACTAGGGTATCATACACAACGCTCTTCATGTAATCCACAAGAAGTCTAGAGGATTTAAAAAGGGGTATCAGGGAAGAGGTGGGTGGGTCACGCAATGGGACCTCGGCCGATGCTTCTGTTCCCAAACACAGCATTTAAGTATCTGCTGACATGCAGGAAAAGTGAGCCGGTGAACCATCCACATGGAACAACATATTCTCTCTGACTATTAGTGGTACATCTTCTATCAATTCAGGTAGTGTGCCCTCGAGATATATCCGGTAAATTGCACCATTAATACGAGGTGGGATGATGTAGCGTCCAATTAATTCATCCGCAACAATACCCGCCCACATTTACAGAAAATCTATCTTAAAATCTGTGTCGAATGTGGATTCTCTTTAAGCCCATGTATGGTTGTTATACGAGTCGTAATATCCCTCATGTGAGAATGTTGCTTCTTCAGAAAACAACACAAATGATGCAAAACCAGGTAACTCATCTGTGTAATAAATAAGCCACTGTGCAAATGCCTGTCAAGCCAGGTAATCACCACATCGAAGAGCCTGTCCATTCTGGTTGCAGTAGGGATGGTACAGATTCTCCAACAGTACTTCCCACACAGTCGAATTAGATGCAACAAGTTGCCTCGCAACAACTGGCATACTTGGGAGGGGCTTTCATCAACGTGCTGAAGTACAGCTCCTCCCTCAAAAAGAACTGTACACACATCCTGGGTATGTCCAGAATAGTGCACGTTTGTCTGTAAAACGGGACAAACATCCGTCATCTAGTCCGCTGTGGGAATTACAGCCTTTATACAGCAAACTCACCTACATCTGCGGTTGGGAAACCGTTCACTATACAGACGCTGCACTTATCTCTCACATCCACTGGCTCTACTGTAAGCAAGAACCATGTCCACTTTTCGGCCCACATGTAGCGTTCTATGTTATGTCTGACTAGCAATTACTCCTACTAGTGGCCAACACAGATCACTGAAGTTGCACCCCCTTATCCACCTCAGAATTAAAATTTATAAACACACCACCATATGCACCCAAGTATTACATTTTGCACTCTAGCCCCAGATACGGTACGACTGTTTATGTTTAGGGGGGGGCAAGTTAAGAGTAGCCCCTCCCCCCACCCACTATCAAAATGTTGGATTTTTTGTGCCATCTTAAAAATCCTGTTTTGCAACAAAATAGATGTGCAAAGAAAAAAGATTTAAATGGGAAAAATGTGTGTGTGTGTTGGGGGGATTAAACATAGCCCCCCACTCATTAATTGGGTTTTTTAAATGCCAATATAAAAGTCCTGATTTGCACCGTTTTACACCCAAGTATGGTGTTTTGCACCCTAATAGATTAGCGAAGGAAAATTTTTTAACATAAAAAAAAATCGTTGGACCCTACCTCCAGCCCCCACACCCTCAAATTAAGAATGTAAATATACCATGGTTTTCTACATACATATTGTTTGCATCTTAATAATGTTGCAAGAAAAATAAATAAATTTAAAGCTAAAAGTGTTAGTTGGCCAGATTAGGCGTGAACCCCCCAATTTAGAAAAATAAAGTTTTTTGTAAACTTGGAAAACAATAATTTTCTAAGTACAATAAAAATAGTTTTCAGAAAAAAAATCTAAATGACCAAACAATTATTTTAATATTTCAAATTTTCAAAAAAAAAGTTTTTGTAAGCTACCTTCAAATTATTTATATTTGTTAAAAATAAATATCTCTTCTTATTTATTATGATAAACTATCAAAACACTAATTTAAATAACATATTAAAATACTTTTTGAAAGCTTTCGAATTTTCAAAAATTTATCATATTTAAGCTACCCCTTGAATTAATATTATATAAAAATCAACATACGTTATTATTAAATCGTATAACATAGTCCTTAATTGACAAAATTGTTAAATATATTTTTAAACCCACTTCAGCGGCAGAATCGTCCAAGATGTCAATTTCATGTTAGACTGGCCTGCTGGAGATGGGAAGATTGGTGTTCGAATACCTGTCGTGTCTACTGAGGGTATTTTCCCCTCAATGGTTTTCCACTGTCCTTCCACGCAAATGCAGGTAAATTACCTCTATAATGCTTCCTTTCTCCACCATTAGAGTAATTATCATAGATGCGTATAAGCTGAACAGGCAGTAAAACACTGTGATTATTTTTTTTCTTTTTTAAATTACAATTTTTTAAATATCAGTAGTCAGCACTACTATTAAATGAATTGTTTAAAAAAACAACGAATAGTTATGAAATTATTTTTATTGTAAATAACTTGCCAGATACCCATTTTGAGCCAAATTGTTAAAGTTATTTTCAAAACATTTCAAATTTAATAAAAAATCAGTATTTGGTAAACTACCCTGTTAGCAAAGGTTAATGTCGAGTACACAAAATTAACGTCTGAGACGAACATAGAATCTACAAATACACTTAGTGGGCTAATTAACACGAAAAGAAAGTTAGCGTGAGCACAAAACGACGCGGTCGGTTTGGTGACGGAAAAAGAACTGTGTAACGGAAAGTTATGTGATTGGCTAACTCGTGATGCTTGCGCTACTGCAGCGCCTCTCGTGATTGGTGCAGTGGTTGGATCGTGCATCTTAGTCAGTGTCTCCAACACTTCCCCTCGAGACAACAACTGAAGACTCATCGGGTGCCTTTATCAGTCCCAGGAGATCAACACAGTGCCCATGCTTTGATTTCGTCAAAGCCTTGGTTAATACATCAGCTGGCATCTCTTCCGATGCCACGTGTCCCAGCACCAGTTGACCCGACTCAACAATCTCTCGTACAAAATGGTGACGAATGTCAATGTGTTTGGTACGTGCATGAAAGACAGGATTGGTTGCCAGCCTCTGCGCCCCAACATTGTCATTGAGCAGTTGAAGTGGTCCAAATTCCTCCTTTCCAAGCTCTAGCAGGAAACGCTGGAGGTGCACGGCTTCCTTGGCTGCTTCACTCAGGGCCATGTATTCGGCCTCTGTGGTAGATAGCGCAACAGTCTGTTGCTTCCTTGAATCCCAAGCAATCGCACCTCTATTCATGACGAAAACATATCCTGTAAAGGAACGCCGGTCATCAAGTGATCCTCCCCAGTCAGCATCTACGTAGCCTGTCAATGAGCCTTTCCCACGCTTGTATGAGATTCCCTGGTCAGCAGTGCCCTTGAGGTACCGAAGCACCCTCTTTGCTGCGCTCCAATGAGTACCGTTGAAACAGTCGTTAAATTGACTTAACACACTAGCTGCATGAGATATGTCCGGGCGTGTGGCCACTGACAAATATAACAAGCAACCAACTAGTTCTCGGTATGGGGGTCTCTCACCATCTGAAGTTGACCATACCTCACCCTTCGCCAGCTTCGTCCCGACGTCTAGTGGGGTTGAAACAGGCTTGCAATCCGACATACCAAAGCGTTGAAGGATGTCTTTTATGTACGTCTTTTGACTTACAAATATCCCACCACAGTTTCTGGAGAAATCCATCCCCAAACAGCGCTTCAGATCACCCAGATCCTTCATCTCAAACATCTTTCCAAGTCTGTCCCCGAAACGGGTAGTTTCTTCAGGGTCACGACATATTATCAAGATGTCGTCGACGTAGATGATGATGATCATGATCTCTTCGTTCCAATGCCTTATATACACACACGGGTCTCCATTGGTGGGTTTCGCGCCCATGGTGCGCAACTCTTTATCTAGACGCTTGTTCCAGGCACGACCAGCTTGTTTTAGGCCGTACAGAGCCTTCTTTACATGGCAGACCCTGTTACCTGTTGCTAACTTGTCTAGTGTGGCTCTCGCCCTGCTGACTGTCTGATCCTTGCGTCCTTTACTTCTCACTATGTGCTCTAGGACTTCTTCAAAACGATCTGGTACCTCCATGAATACCTCCTCATCCAGTTTCCCGTTTAAATAAGCTGTTTCCACATCATACTGGCGTATGTGCATATTGTTCTGGGCTGCAAATGCAACAACCAACCGTATTGAATCTAGTCGTGCAACTGGCGCATACGTCTCGTGAAAATCCCTGCCGTACTGTTGAGCATATCCCTTCGCCACTATCCTGGCTTTGCGCTTCTCCAGAACGCCGTTTTCCCCGTACTTATTTCGTAGCACAAAACGACTGCCGATCACCCTTGACGCTCTTGACCTGTCCACTAGATCCCATGTGTCCTTTGCAAGAATTGACTCCACTTCATTTGCCATGGCCAACATCCATTCGGTTGAATCCGTACTTCTCATTGCTCGAGCAACTGGAACTTCAGTCATAAAAACAAAGTCATCCTTGACGACATGATTCGCCATTGCATAGACTCTGGGGGGTCTTCCGGGACGTCCGGTCCGCAGTACCCTCGGCCTTCCTGGACCTCTTCTTACAGCGTTCAATGGTTGTTCTGGGGGAAAACCCTGGAAACCCTCAGCGTCTTCGTACTCGTCGTAACGTTCCTCTGGTAATGGCTCTTCGGTTGGATGATGCGATTCTTGACTATTAGAGAGGTTGATCATGACATGTTGATCTTCACTCTCCGTGGCGTTAAGATCAACTGAAGAACTTGACAAATTTGGGGACTTGTCCTGCGGGAGGAAGTCCTCCCAATTCTTCGATGACTGGATCGTAGTCCTGTCCATGAAAATCACATCTCTGGATACCTCGATCTTCCTCTGCTCCGGTAGCCATACCCTGTACGCCTTTGACTCTGAGCTATAACCTACGAAGATGCCTTTCTTTGATCTTACTTCCAGCTTCCCCTTGCCCGGCGTTCTGTCCATGACGAAGACTTCGCTCCCAAAGATCCTAAAGCTGGACACGTCCGGTGGCTTCCCAAACCAAACCTCATACGGGGTTTTTCCCTTTAGTTTACTTGTTGGTGACCTATTGCGTATGAAGTTTGCGGTGTTGACGGCCTCCGCCCAAAAAGTCGGTGGCAGTCCGGACTGGATTAAAAGGCAACGTGCCATCTCCATCAGTGTCCTGTTTCTCCTCTCAGCAACTCCATTTTGCTGTGGGTTGTAAGGTGCAGTCAAACGCCTCAAGATGCCGTGTTTTTGGAGCAGTTGGTCAAACTGTTTGTTGACATATTCGCGTCCGTTATCCGACTGTAAGCACTTAATCGACTTTCCCTGTTGGGTGCTCACAAGTGCCCTGAAACTATCAAACTCATCCATCACTTGGTTCTTTTGTTCGATGAATCTCACCTCACACCATCCTGAAGAGTCGTCTATGAACGTAGCGAAGTAGAGCTTCTTTCCGTGTGAAGCGACTCGCATTGGACCACAAATGTCGGAGTGTATGAGCTCACCCAGTACCGACACTCTCTCTGAAACCCTTGGAAATGGAGCACGACACATCTTCCCCTGGAGACAAACACTACATTGAAAATCTTTGTTAATGTCCTCGATGTTGATTCCTCGAATCGATCCCATCTTGATAGCCTCACGTAGTGACTTAACATTAAGATGTCCCATGCGAGAATGCCAATCCTCAATGGAATTCCTTTTTGGAGTAATAGCGGCGTCATCCGGGCCTGAGATTTTCCTGCACTCTTGGTCGTTCAACTCTGGGAAATAATATAGCCCGTTTTCCCGTTTCGCGATAAGCAGCACATTGTCATCCTGATCGATGATCTCGGCCTTTGCCTCACTAAAGATCACTTTGTGACCTCTGTCGGTAACTTTACCGACCGAAATGAGGTTAGCGCGTAGGCCTGGTACATACAATGTGTCTTTGAATTCGATCACCTTTTGATTACCGCTCACGCTCGTCCCAAATGACACGGTACCGATTCCTTCAATGTCCGTGCAGGTTCCGTTAGCGAGATTTAACTTTCCATGATCGAAGTTCCGACTGATCTGTGCGAACGACTCGATACTCCCACACATGTGAGACGTGCATCCACTGTCGAAACACCAGCTAACACGACCCGCATTGTTTGCAATTTTAAGTGCACCTTTATTGGATGTGTCCGTCGCGGCTAGGCACACGCTTTCGACGATTTTCGCGGATTGTTCGTTCGACTTCCTTGTCTTCTGACAGTTTTTCGCCCGGTGTCCGATTGCATTGCACTTAAAACACTTCATTTTAGAGTCCTTTTTCGCACCATAGTCTTTGTTCAATTTCTCCCATCTGGGCTTTTCTCGTCTATTACTTCCGACCGACTTTCCCGCGTACATCGCGTTTTGCGTTGAGTTCCGGCTCGTTTCTTTACGCGCATCGAATTCCTCCGTAACTTTGATTCGAAGCATCTCCAAAGGCGGTAATGCGTCACGTGACGACATGGCGCAACGAAAGTTTTCGTAGCTCTCCGGTAGGCTGCGCAAAAACATGACCGCCAATAGCTCTTGATTAATGTCAACTTCAAGTTCTGCCAACCTATCCACCATGTCGAAAAAACTCCGAGTGTGTTCATGCATGTCGCCCCCATCTTGTAGTTTCAATGACATCAAGTTATTCAACAAAGCAGCCTTCCGTGCCGGCCCTTTGGACTGGTATATTCCCTCTAATTTTTCCCAAATTGCTCGTGAGGTTTCGCAGCCCTTAGTCTGTTTTATTTCTGACGGGTTCATGGCGAGAACTATGTCAGATTGTGCCTTCAAGTCGGCTTCTCTCCACCGCCGTTCGGCTTCAATCGTCGCTGGCTCGGCTGCAGCCGCTTCCGGCTTCACGATTGTCCCGCTCACATAGCCCCATGCATCATTCTTTATGAGAACTGCACGCATCTGTAGCTTCCATGTTTCATAATTCTCTTTATTTAAAACTTCGAACTTTACGCCGGTTGCGTTCATTTTCGCAGCGTACTAACGAGTTTTTCTAGACTAAATATGGCGCAGTGTCCGTTAGAGTCACGTGCTTCGCGATCTTCGATTAGTCACACGATAATTATCGCGACGAGTACTGGGCCCATAACCTGTTAGCAAAGGTTAATGTCGAGTACACAAAATTAACGTCTGAGACGAACATAGAATCTACAAATACACTTAGTGGGCTAATTAACACGAAAAGAAAGTTAGCGTGAGCACAAAACGACGTGGTCGGTTTGGTGACGGAAAAAGAACTGTGTAACGGAAAGTTATGTGATTGGCTAACTCGTGATGCTTGCGCTACTGCAGCGCCTCTCGTGATTGGTGCAGTGGTTGGATCGTGCATCTTAGTCAGTGTCTCCAACATACCCTCTAGTGTATTTTTTCTTATAAAAACAAGTGTTCATTTTTATTTGTCATGTTAAAAACTCCCCAGATATACATATCTAACCAACCCGCTAGAGCTATTTTCGAAAATCTTTTGACTTTCCAGAAATGATTCTTCATTAAACTGCACAAAAACGAATTTTTACTCAAAAAACTAGTGTATAGTGTTAGTTTTCAGATCAAACACTAGCCAAATACTCAATTAAAACAAAATTGGTTGAGCCTTCTTGAAATATTAATTGTAATTTTCCAAAGTCACTCTTAAATAAAAACTACAGTTAGTATAAAGATTAGTGTCAAAATCAATACAAATTCCGAAAGTATAGTAAAAAGGTATCAAAAGTTAAAAAAAAGAAGCTAGTGTGTAAAATGGTTTCCAAACAAGACTTTAAAACAATATATTTATTTCTACTTTAAAGTAAATTAATTACGATGGTCTAAAACATTGCGCAAAACACAGTTTGAAACTAAAAACATTTAAAAACTATGTAAATCCGTGAATATAATATGACACTATCTATAACTTTGTGTTTTAGTTAATTATTTTCTGGCTAAACTATTAATGATCGAAACTTCATGTTTGAGAGCACACAATAAATCAATATTATCATAGGAAAAATCACATATTTTTCAGGGAAACAAGGCATGCGATGAACTTGGCCCAATAATTAAATCTGATCTTATTTTGTATTGATGTTTTTTCTTGCAAAACTACTAAAGTACAAAACATCATACTGGGTGCAAAGTGGTACAAATCAAAACTTTTAAATTGGTATTTAAAAAAATATATATTAGGGGGCTGCTCTTAACTTGCCCCACACCCCCATACACAAAACAATCGTACAGTCTCTGGGGATGGTTTGTACCTCGGTGCAAAATGGTGCTAAATAGGTGGAAAACGGTGGCATATTTAAATTCTTAATTTGAGGGTGTGAAGGATGGAGGGATAAACGAATTGGTCGAATATTAGAATCGGTGAGAAATTTGTGATACAATATTGTGTTTTTTTTATTTATT
>CABFOW010000866.1:27093-49815 GCA_902141385.1 Timema californicum | reverse complement strand
GGGGGGGCAGAGGAGAGGAGTGTGTGTGTGCATGTGTGTGAAATTACTTGTACGACGATCAAATAGATTAACTTGAAACACTTCAAGAATATTGAAAACATGTAGTGTACAATTATGTGCTTTATAAGGAAATTTATAGATTGTTTTATGATAAAATGTAATGTATTAATTTTTTGTTTTTAAATGCATCTGAATTGCGTAAGAATTGTATATTAAAGTTAATTTTTTTCTTTTTAGCACCGCGTCTTATCAACCTTTCGGGTTATACACTTATTTATTATAGGTACTCTATCTTATTACAAGTTCATTCCTTTTGTCAGTAAAAACTAGCCGCTTCTGTGATTTGCCCACATTATTACGGGCAGCTTGTTTGTGAAGGAAACTATTTGCTTGAGTAATTGTGGGCTACTTCTTTGTGTTGAAAAATAATTGGCCGAGTTATTATGGGAATGATGAATCTTGCATTGTAAAAATATATTAGCCCGATATAATTTATTTACAAAAAGTATATTAAAAGACAGCTAGTTCGCAATAAAATAAAGTAGTTGTTTACTAAACTCTAGCATCAGATTTATATTTACTTATAGATAGGAACATGCAAAATTCGCATTTGGAAAGAACACATTTTTAGATGAATTTTACTGGTTTCACACAAATAATACGAATTTAAGCTTTTTTTTTCTAAATAAACACAATTTCTTTGTAATTTGGAAAATACCACATCATGCAATATTATTTTCAATGCAATAACACTGGTGATGGCACTATACCAAGGCCGCCATTTATATGAATAGTATCTGTTTTTACTTAACTTATTTTATAGATACAAAATGGATCACAAGAAAAATGAGTGTTTTTAGGATATTTAAGCTTTTTTATCTGAGGTTAGCATTAAAAATCACAATTTCTACACATTAGGATACCCTAATTTCAACTTTGTTTACAACTTTGAAAGATTTCACGCTAGGTCCAAACAAGGACATTTATATATATATATATATATGGACCTTGCTAAAGGCAGTCATAATTAACAAAATTATATCTTCTTAAATTTTATTCCCTTCTCCTCATGTGATAGTAGTTTAGTCTTCTATGACAACATTTTTCGGTGTTATTATTTGGTCTAAGCCTAAGTTGATACTAATTGATTTTTTGATAATGCTATTTGTTAGACTCAAAGGTAATGATATTGATATATAGAGTTAGATATTACTAAAAGTGAAATGTTTTTGTGTGTATTTATATTTGATTTTTCTCCGAATATATTAATAAATGGTTAAATTAACAATATGAACAAAAAAATTGACTGTTTTATCCTATTTTTTTTAACGAATACTAATTCAGGGTGTCTGTCTACATGAGTAGTTTTGAAATTTCAGTATATTTCCAGTATTTTTTTTAAGAAATACAGTATATATGAAAGGTACTCAGAAAAAAACAACCCCTATTTCAAAATCATAAAATTATAGAAAGTTAGGGTAGGCCTAGGTCTGTCATAGTTACACAGTTTTAAATCAAGAATCAAGTGTATTGATACTTATATTCTAGTATATACTAAGGATGGGACCCTAGAAACCAAAAGGAATATTCATGGATTCAAGACTCAAATTATAATCATTTTTTTAAATAGGTACTAAGTTTGAGTTATTTTTTAAAGGTATTAAAAATAGATAGTTTCTTGTGGTTGAAACCAAAATAATGATAGGAAAACCTAACAACCAAACCCCAGATCATTAATTTACCATTTAATGTAAACAAAATCAGAAGTGAAGGAAAAAATCCTAGTTATTGAGAAAGTTAAAAACTTATGCTGACAATATTTTTTCAAATTTTAATTTTAATTAGGGATTTTATGGCAAAATGAAGTCTCAGATTTGAAAAAAGGTGGACCTGACCCATCTTTAACACACACACACATTACATTTTATGAATGACCTATACCACCGTCGACATTGGTGGCCTTGGAGTAAAGTGCTTGCCTCAGGAACCAATGTTTGTGGGTTTGAACCCAACAAAGGCCGAAGGCTTTTTCTTGAGCAAAAAAAAAATCATAGCTCAACATACTTCAGAGGGGAAGTAAAGCCGTCGGTTTCATGTGGCATGTAAAATAACCCTGGAAAGTATGTGAAAATACCTCTCCTGGCAAAATTGGTAGGTCCATTTCACCTCACTCGTAAAACTTTAGAGGTAAGTAATAGGACTTGATGACGCAACTTCAAAGAATGATTACAGCCAGGGAGTTTATTCTACCACAAAAACTGAATACTATCCCCATCACCCCTTGACAATCAATACTTTCCACAAGTTATATTTTTGATAGTGAATTTGTTTAGTAAATATATAGTAATAAAAATACAAAATTTTCAATGAAAAAATAACCAACAAATATTATGTTGATAAAAATTACTTGGAAATAAAGATAATTGCAGTTGCAGTTACTGAACATTAAAAAAAATTAAGATGATAAAACCCAAAAACAAAATACCTTTTTAGAATGTAGACCAAAGTTAAAGTTCATTCAACCACAAAACTTTTTCAATTCTCAGGATTGAGCATGACTGCGGGAGAGAGACAACTAGCACCCTTGATAATTTTGTAGGAGAGAGGACACTTAGGTAAAAGTTTGTTAAAGAGATCAACTTGGAATTTTTGACAATCTCCTCTGAGCTGAAGTATCTGGATGGCTTTGATTCCTTTCAAAGCTGCTGATGCTGTGAACCCAATGTCTACAGTAGGGAGTGATTTCATGTTGGATTGTTTCTTTAAATCAACGGTAAACAATTTTTTGGAAGTATTTACTGAATTCATTACATCACATTTTACAATTCTTTTTCGTCAAGTGCTCAAGTAGTTTTATAGATCTGCAAATATAAATGGCAAGAGAGGTTGATTGCTCTGATATTTGGTGAGAAATTGCTCCAACTCAAACTGACAGCATGAATCTTTAACTTTGATGTCAGAAGTTCATCCTTCACAAAATTGCTTAATGTTTGAAAACTATCAGATTTTGGAGGATGCTTGTTAGAATAAAAATACTGTTTTAAATACGGCAGCATTGACATTGCTCTCTCTAACAGCCTTGAGTTTTCTACCCATCTAATAGAAAAAAACTTCATCGAGAAAAAGAGATGATCATGTTATTCTTTGATAATCTGAACGTCTTGTTGGAAATCTTTAAATAAATAATATAGTGAGCGCAAAAACTGGTTAATAGTCCAACTAGAATTAGCATGTACTGTTTTTTAAGCACCAGAGACAACATGTAAAGAACAAGTTCCAAATTCTATTAACCCAGAATCTTGGGGAGAATCTTCCTTCAAGTAACTTTTGAGAGCACTTAGAAATCTGAGGTTTACGTTTGGTCCATTCATGGAAACTTGAAGCATTTTTTTAAGATCCAAACCCTCGTCTTTTAGTGCAGATATAAAGTTCATTAATATATCTTGATCTTTGTATGACCTAAAAAGCAAGATGCAGGCCTCATAACATATTTTGGGTGTCAAAAAGTAGGAAAAGTAGGACATGTTAAATCACTATATTCACCTCATAGTGCCAAAATAAAATGTATTATTTTTATTATTAATATTATTAGCACCGCATCTTACTATCCGTTCGGGTTATACACACACTAATGTGATATGGTAGGGCGATTGTGAGATGAAATGGGGGAGCTATTTGCAAACCTTTCCAATCATTGATTTTCATTGAATTATTAATCCTTTAATTCACTTCTGCCCCTAATGACTTATAAGATTGAACTACTACTTTAGCTTCTGATTCTTGCTTCTCCAACAGGTTCTCTTTTTGCATTGCCTCTTTAGCTCCCTATGATTTATTTTCCAAAACTTTCCTATATGCTTGATACGCTCCACGTTGGATTTTTATTTTCTATTTATCTTCTTGCTCTTGTTTCTTTCATTCAACCTCAATTCTCTTATCTTCAAGTCCAAAGTACAACTTACGGGCTCAACGTCCTTTCTTGTTGAAATTATTTGTGAATGATACTGTGTTGCACTGATAGTTGTAATATTTAGGACCATCTTTGGTAGACTGCATGCCTCTTATAGATTTAACAAGCCTTTTAATTTAGCCTATTCTAGTTGAAAATAGTTCATTATAACACTACCTCCAAAATTATTTTATAGCCATTGAATTTCAAAGACACTGTACAAGCCTTCGGGCATACAATTCAAATTTATTCAAACTGCGTGAAACATTATGATGCAAAACTTTGTTTTGCTAACTTACCAGCAAAAAGGAAGATCCACACTTCAACCTCTAAAAACCAAATGGTTTCTTTCTTTTGGAGGTCAAAAAGTTGGAGTTTTTCCTCAAAAATAGGACAAAAATGAGCCCTGCATTCAGGGTACTAAAATTCCAAGGAAATTTACCCACATTTGTGTGGTTTAATAGTGGGTACTTAGGGAAAAGATACGCTTAGTAAATCCAGCCAGGATTTGAACCCATACCTTTCCTTCTCCAGCAATCCAGTATGTTGCGAGAGTGGCACCTAAGGCCACATGACTACAAGTGAGGACAATACAGAATAACAAAATAAACATGTTATGCAACATTTAAAAATAATATCTAAATTTAAAACTTGTCTAACATAAATTGATGGTCACAAAGTCTAAGACATCACTTTCAGGGAGTAACATGGTGTCAACTTAACTTGACCAATGAAATACCCGAACTTTTCCCTGATCATTCCCTAAAATTCTCGACTAAAAATTATAAATTATGTCACATCCCCTTCTAACTTGCCGCCCCCTCCACCCTCGTTTTTCTATTAATCTTTTTTTTAATAATAATAAGTTTTAAAATTTGAATTAAAATTGTTTACTAGGAATTAAAAATATATTATACTGATTATTGTATTTCATATTTTGAGTAATATATCATTTTCCCGGATTTTTATTGTGATTTACAAAATTCCCGTTTTCCCCCGATCACTTCAAATTCCCGGATAATTCTCGTTTTCCCTGATTTTTCCGGATGGTAGACACCGTGGAGTAAGAATTTGAAATTTTAATTCTGGTATGGTGTACTGAGGGTGGATTTTCCTAAGAGGTTTCCCATTCTACCTCCATGCAAATGTGTAAAGCCTCAACAGGAAGAAAGATACAGTGATAAAATATTATATTTTCTTATAGGACAACCGAACAAAAGGGTATGTCATCTATTCTAGTTTGCTGCTGGTGACTAGGAAGTTGGAGTTCGAATTCAAGCATGGTGTATTGAGGGTGGTTTTTGATAGATGGTTACAGTTAATATGATAGTAAAAACCTAAAAAGCATTAATGTAGAATTATTAATGTGAGAAAAAGGTTCTATCCATGTAGTAATAATGTTAGACATTTATGCTTATCATTAATTTTGTACTAAAATTCAGATTAGAATTCAGGATTCAAAGCTAAAATGAAGATAAGGATCTGAGAAAAAATGGATTTGACCCAAAACTAATATATATTTATTCAGTATACACACACACAAATTTTGTTTGGACCCCTTGACAGTCGATCCTTTCCACACCAGGTTATATTTTAAAGGCTAAATAGATTTGTTTAATAAATATAAGTATACAGAAGCCTCAATGAAAAACAAACAACAAATATTATACTTAAAAAAAGTACTTAGCAGTAAAGATAATTGCAGTTACCTAACATGAGTAATATTAAATAAGATGTTAAAAATTACAAAAATATTGTTTTAGAAAGAAGAAAGAAATTAATATTGTAACAGAAAACTCTTTCAATTCTTTCATTCAATGTTCTAACAACTCTGCATCTTACTTTACTTTCTGCAGAAATGTTCTTCTTTATAGTTCTAGTTTCTTATTTTGTTCATTTTTTTCTTTTTTAGGTCTACTTCAATCTTTTACTTCTTTTCAATAGCTACTTTCCTTATTCCTGATTCATTCCTCACAGCATGAATCATCATTTTTGAAATACTAGTATTTAGAAGTCCTCCTCATAAGTCTTCATGTAAGTTTTCAACCAGACACTTTTTATTCACAAAAAATGCTATAGAAGAGAGAATATTTTAGTGAATAGTTGCAGCTCCTAGGATTAATTAATTATTTTTTTCAAGTTGGTCACCAATTGAACTGAATTCTTAAGCATGGTAGATAGTTGTTTGTCTAGTAGAATTTAAAATAAAGAAGTTATCCTATGGATCCTAACAGATGCAAGAGAAATACCATTGGCACCTTTGACAATTTTGTAGGAGAAGAAATGTGTGTAAAAGATTTTTACAGAGATCAACTAGGAATTTTTGATAATCACCTCTGAACCAAAGTACCATGCTTGTCTTCAATGCCGTTTAAAGCTGATAATGGTGCGGACATAATAGCTACAATAGGGAGTGATTTCATGTTGGACTGTTCTTCAAATCAATAGCCAAACTTTTTTTTAATTATTTGCTGAATCAAATACATCACATTTTATTATTCTGTTCATCGAGTGCTCAAGTAGTTAGCTTGGATCTTCAAACATAGATGACAATAGAGGTTGAATGCTCCGATATTCTGTGATAAATTTCTCCTACTCAAGTGAAACAGGCAAGGTTAATCCCAACTTTGGTGTCAAAAGTTCATCCTTAACAAAGTTGCTAGTGTTTGACCACTAGCAAATTTTTGAGGATTTTTGCTAGTAGGAATAAACATACTTTTTTTTAAACAAGACATTATTGAGTGCTCTTTTTAACAACTTTGAGTTTTATACCCATCTAATAGAACAAACTTATGTTTAAGGTCCAAACCTGTTTCTGTCAGTGTGGATATTAAGTTCATTAATATATCTTGAGGTGTTGCATGAACTAAAACGTAATATGTTAAATATCATGTATAAATTTAATTTGCATTCCAGAAGCAAACCACAGTATCCATCTTGATCTTCTGAGTCACAGTATTTGTGCTCCCATCAAACAAAATGCATTAAAATAGGCAGTGCTTTAAAAACTCACTTTTGAAAAAAAGACCTAGTCCATACACAATGACATATCCAAGTTTATCTTTTTACATTTGGAATTCCTGGGCAATATCACTATCAGAAAACATTATTTTGAAAAGAAAACTACAAGCAGAAAAATGTCTATCTGAAGAAAGTGTCATTATTTGATTAAGAGCCCACAATATATCAGCAAGAGAAACTTCATTTTTGAAAAGGAAACTCTGAATAGAGCAACTATGTCTAGTTTCAGGTTTCAAAACTACTTTATGGTCATTAGAACAAGCATCATCACCAAACAGTGGCAACAGTATAAGTTATAAGTTTTTTTTAACCTTTAGACATGTTTCTACCATTACAAATAAATTAATGCTAGTGCCGCTTCAAATACCCCCGTCTCAATTTTATTTCAAAATAATTTTAATAGTCTACATTTTTATTCAAGTTTTTTGTTCTGCATCTTATTATTTGTTGAGGTTGTACATATACTCAATGTGTTAGGGATGAGGAAGGTTGAATGTAGAGTAAATGTGCCTGCATTTGTCTGGAGTGAGAGTATAAAACTATTTAAGGGAAAACCAACCTCAGTACACCCAACCAAAATCAAGCGATGATCCCCCAAGCTATTAAGAGAGTGATGGCTTAGACCAGGGGTCTCCAAACTTTTTTCTATGCAGGCCACATAATATATTTTACACATTTTTGTGGGCCAAAATAAAGTTCATCAGTTCTTCAAGTAGCATTATTATTGCCCTGAATGCCTTGACATGCACGAATAAATCACAAATCAAATTTATTTCAACATGCAAATTTAGTTTCAAGCCATATGGCTGGTCATGTTTGTAAAAAAAATGCCACTTTCCAAAGCCGGTCAGGTCAGTGTTTGGTAAAAGTTATTGTTATTGAGGTTGTTTTTTCTCTGTGAGAAATAAATGAATCTATATGTAATAAATTATATTTATAATAATAAATCAATATAATTACTTATTTTTAAAATTAGGTAACATCTTTCAGGACTTTTCTTTTATAACCCTCTGCAGGGAGACTTAGAATTACCTAAAAATCATCACAAGCCATTCTGTCACACCAAAACACTTATTTTTGAAGAAGGAAGTGGTGTCTCTGTCTTATGTGTCCTTGAAGTCCCCAACAGGGAATGTCAATACCTATACTTTTTAACATTGAACCCCTCTTGAATCAATATAAAGTGCTTTAAAACATAATTTGAATTGCATTTAAGATTTTTTAAAGACCCCAATAGGCTACAAGCATAGAGATTTACGAGGAATAGAAAATTACATTACTAATAGTTATATTTTCGAAGAGGGCTAACCCCCTTAACTGCCGCCTGGTATGGCCATGGTGTTTTTTAAATGTATTTATATATAGTTGCCGTTTTTATTAGTCTCCAGAGGTGTATGCTGTAACATGAATGGTGCTGCATGATGATTTTTTATACTGACAGCTGCACGGAATGTTGGATTCCACATAATGCCGAACTACCAGTGCCTCTTGTGGCATATATCAGGTACAATAAATGAACAGACAGGGATTCGATTAGAAAATTTCTAATTTGGTTTGAGATAAATTTTACAAAAACACATACAAATATTGAAATATAATATAATCACAAAATAAATATGACAAGTCAAAGTGATTTATTTGAGGGGTGGGTGGGGGCCCCTAACCTTAGGGGCCCCTGTGAATGCCACACTTTGCACATGTCTTAATCAGGGTCTGCTGTTTGGTTAAACAATTAAATTATATTCACCTTAGTCTAAGTGTGAAATTATTTACCTTTTTCTATTGTTGAGTTAGTTAATTTGACAATGGTTTTTAGCACAAGCCATTTTCTTAATTATGTCCCACTATTAGATTTGACTTGATCTAATGTGTGAAGCCCTGTCCTTTTTTACATTTTCAGTGTCTTTTAGACAATGGGGCCTCTCCTGTACATTTTGTTTGGATATTTGTGTTGGAATCATTTCACCTGGTTTTGTATAAAAGATGAATGAGCGTAACCCATTGCTCATTGTGTACCAGGTAGTAATTCGTTGGGCTTTGAACAGGCCTGTTTGTCTAAAGTGAGGTTAATATTTTTGTTGATTCTGAGCCCAAAAAAATTATGATGGTGCTTCTCTCCTCTAGATGAAATTAGAATTTTGAACAAATGTTCCATTTACTGCCAGTAATTTAAATGAGTCTAATTGTTACATAATTTCAATTTTATCTGTTATCTGAGCTAGACCCATTTATTCCTTTGTAAGTGTTTCTAGGCATCATTATCTCTATGTCCTTGTCTAGTCATAAAATAATAACTTCACTCGCCATTTATTGAGTGAAACCTTGGTTTAAATAAAATACAATTTGATAGTTTGCATCTTTCCCATATTTCTTGTACAGGCTGTGTATGTTGCTTAGTAGGATAGCAATACTAATGTTATCAGTTATGGTAACAGTGACTATTCAAGCAGTCCCTCTATTTTTCCCTCTATTTAACTGTATTGAAGAGTACAGATAAAAGAGTTTGATGGATTGCATTCAAATTTGAGATTTAATTGTTATAATTATGTCCATATATCTAGGTTGAATCGTGATTTTGATTCTAGCCCTAAAATTAAGGGTAGTTTACTAAAGACTAAGTTTTGAAAACTATAAATATTTCAAAGTTGGATATTACAATATTATTTCAACTCGGAACATGGGGAGTGAGTGCTGTCAAGTATATGAGTTGAAGAAATGCTGGCTGTAATGATTTGGAATTATACATCTCAATAATTTATTATTCAGATCTGTATTCAAAATTACGATATTTTAAATATGAGAGCAGGTAGTAAGATTTATTTGTGTTAAGTTTTTAAGTTGCAAGGTATGACAACATCCTCCTACATCTCTGTTTAAAAAGACAATGCAGTTTTGTGAAGAGAAACTGCACCTGGATGACCACACCTTTTTTTCTTTTAGGAAGCTTCGAGAAGGAAATGTCACTTGATATTTCCCTTCAGGGTACGCATCTCTTTCCTTCCTGACGAGGAGTCGAGTAGGTAAGATCTATGACATCTTAATCTGTGTTCTAAATTTCACGTGTCGGGAATTATCATGCATATAAAGTAGTAGTCAGGCTTTTATTAAAATCTACAGCGTGTGAAATATCTAGCAAAAAACTGTTTATCTACTTAAAATAAAGATAACTATAAAACACCAGAACTTTTAATTTATAAAATAAGACCTCATCCCTTTTTAATTATTATAATACAGTATAGCAAACTTAAGACCCAATTCAATCATCATATCAAATGTCACCCTAATGGTGGCGAAAAACATTAATATATCAGGCTAGCTCTTTAAATGTTACAAAGTGTAATAATAGTAATAGTAAAAATCCACATCAGAGCCATATTTAGCATTTTTTTGGAAAGTGAGAAGGCCCATTTAAAACAAACAAAGATTTTAAATATCGCCTTTCTTCCTACAACCTAAACTCAGTGCCATCAAATTATCCAACAGAACTAACTACATTGTATATAAAAAATAAGTAACGTTAATCATAAGCATGGAAACAGAATAAAAGGGGGAGAGAAGAATTACATTATTTCCAGGTTGTTAGGTCGAGTATAAAAAGGCAGCACAAGGGTATGTAGACATAGAATGGCTAATTGCAAGAATGAGAAGAAAATATTCTCCATATTTTTATTATTGGTGGGTGATGATAAATCTCGAAATTCCTTCTCTTTATTGTTGTGCAAATTATGTGAGTGATGTATACAATTTCATTTTGCATTTTTTCTACTGGCAACAATGATGATACTTTAAAAACGGTTACAAAGAGAAAGGTTTAAACTTTAACGTACATTACATACACTTATGCTGTACTATTTATTAGTTAAAAAAAAAAGTATTGGTGAAATGACAAGATAACGTGCATGAACTTGCAGGTAAATTACTATCAAAATACCAGTTGGTTGGTTAAGACAGAACACTAAAATTTGAATATTTAAGTAATCCTTAACACACAACAAGAAGTAGGTAGATAATTTGACAATTTTTCCTAAGCACAAACCTCTCACATCGTTATAAGAACAAAGGGGGAGCAAGCAATGTACTAGTGCCAGCATAGCTTTTTTTTGGCAAAGTGTCTTACTACCTGTTTAGGCTATATGGATATGCACTAATTAAAATAATGTGTTAGGGATGAGGAAGAATGAATATTACAGGAAGTATACCTGCATTTAGGTGGAGGGAGAGTGGAAAGCTGTTTAGGAAAAACCACCTTCACTACATACTTGGCCGGGATTTTAACCCTGATCTTCCCATCATCGGCAGTCTAGTCTACTGTAAGAGTCATGCTTCAGACCAGGCGGCCAATGAAGCAAGTTCCCCAAAGCTGCATTGCTTATATATGTAATGGTAACTTAAATGGAACCATATTCCAAAGTTATAGGAATGATATTTCAGTTTGTTTTTTGTTCTTTTCATCAATCATTAAACACACAGTTATTGTTCAGAACGCAAATTTATGTACATTAAAATGTAATTTTACTTGAGCCACATCTTTACTTTTATCACTGTGAGTTTCGAGAAACTAACTCTTCACAAGGTATGAATAAACTGGTTCATTGGACTCGTAAAATGAATTGTATTAATACCTATAAATAATACTAAAAGTATAGGAAAATGTGTTCAATAGTGACAGCAAAAAAAGTATTTTCTAAAGAGATTTGTTTCTATGTACCCATTATATGCATTGTGTTATTAATAACACAAGCAGTTAAAGAAATGAAAAAAGTCTCAGAGCAAGGAAAAGCTGGGACAGTTGTCATAGCAAAGAAGGTTTGATTTACAAGCTTCTACTCATGCACCATTGATAGCTGTCAGTTTATTTAAGCAAAGCAATTTTCAGCCAAGATAAATTTCAGAGGAGCCAGCAATAGTCCTCTCACCATCACAGGTATTAGACCAATGAGTCCAATTAGGTCAAGCACATGGGTCCTTCCATTTTAAAAATAAGTGGAGGAAGGTCAGTAAACATTATGCTGTTAGTAATTGTTGATTTAAAGTGAATTGGATGTGGGACAATTTATGTGAGGAGTACCGAACACGCTTAAATTCCTAATAGATGGCAATTTTCAGGCACTTTTTCAGTGTTTTTTCCTCGATGCACAAAATTCAAGCATAATTCCTGGGTTTCCTGATTAGTCAACACCCTTAGAATGCCATATTAACCAGGCTAGGCTATAACAACAGTTTGAAACTTCTAGTAGGCCGTAATGAAAACAAACTTTCAAATAAAACAAAATAATAAAAATGGTGGTCATTTTCTTTAGTTCATTGCATCTTAAGCTATTCACATGTTAACTATAATGGAATAGAAATTTTTAAACTAGAATTTAGGTAATATATATTCAATCTAATGGGTGTAAGAGTATATATACTCTTTATAATCATAGATCTAAAGAATTGTTTTATTTAAGTCTTCTTTATTTGTCAAAACATGTGTTCAACTGATTGAGGTGTGGTAAAATTATCAAACAATGTTTTCGTGGGTAGCAGTTCACCCAACTTGAAAGAGTGCAACTTTGAAATAAATAAAAAAAAACTTGGGCCCATTCTATCCCAAAGGATATTAAAAAGTGGATGGTAAAATAAAAACATTTCAAATTAAATAACAATGAGTAGATACCATATTAGTTAGGTAGGCCTACCATTTCAATACTCTTCAGGTCCTTAAAGACTTATGTCATTCTGAAGATATAAGTCAGCTAGTATGTATCCATGTATAAGGTAACATTTTTAAAGGTACGTTTTTAAAAGTAGGTATATTATAATAGTTTTAACTTTAAAACCCACATTCCAACAAGTAATTATATGTGGCTATTTAATGTCAAAAAGAGGAATTACCATATACCTAAAACAAATGCTACCATCAGAAATATATAGATCATTTATAGGTATATTAAATTGTAATATAGAGGCATATAAAGAATTCTAAAAATCTGTGTAGTATTAAATTGAATTGCATTAGGTACATTATTGCTTCCAGCCTCTGGCCTGGGTCAGATTTTAGTCAAGCCATAGGCTTATATTTTCCATTGCCCGCTTGCTAGGCCTGTCAAAGCTTCATATGCCTTATAATCTAACTTAAGACTAGGCCCGACACAACATATAGTCCCCGACTGTTAATTCATCACTACAAAAGGGTAAACCCACATTACACCAATGATAGATCTTTCGGCAGAGCCGGTAATCGAACCTGGGCCCCTTAGATCAGAAGAGAAGCATGCTTTATAACAAAATCAGCTGAAGATGTAGACAAAAAACGTCATCTGTTTGTAAAATGGGTGATTATCTACTGGGGTAAGAATACAAACCATTGTATTCTGTCAAGCTAAAGAAAGTCACAGCACAACATGCCAAGTGAAAATGTTTAGTTCTTTTCTCCATCAAAATGCTTATATTATTGGTTCATCCTAACCTGAGACAGGAAGTAAACATTCCCATATCACTACACAAAGGACATATATGATTGGTGGCACCAGTGTAGGTGACCTGGTGGTCTAGGGGTAAGGTATCAGACTTCTGTGCTGGGGTCCGGGGTTCAATCCTCAGTCTCGGCACAGATTTATCTGATTACCAAACCCTTCCTTCACCTCTGACAAGACATGTATTAATCACAACTCGTGAATGTGGGGAATGCCAGGCCTACACCGTGGTTCGGATTCCACGTTAAACTGTAGGTCCTCCATTTCATCTCCCAATCACCCTACCATTACACATTAGTGTGTGTATAACCCAAATGGGTAGTAAGACGTGGTGCTTATTATAATAATAATAATAAACACCAGTGCAATATTTTAAATAGGCGCGACCATGTATAATCAGTACCATAACAAAGTAGGTCACTAGGAATGTTGAATTGTTTTAATACTTTTAAATTTCCTGTCTTATGTTTAACAAAACTCGGACCATACTCAGCAAACACCCAAAGTAGACGGGAAGTGAGTCAGGAGTTTGTTCGTATTCGAATAGCTTTCAAAGCTAAAAGTATAATTTATAAACCAAATAAAGGGAAAATTCTAGTTGTAATAATTTTATAAAGTTGTTTTTAAAAAAAATTGATACAAAACAAAGGAGGTAATATTTAGTGAAATGATCACATTGAAAGTCTGTTCAGCAGAAAATGGGAGCATATATTTCCACGTGGCTGTTTACATCAGGTCTCTGGTTAGGAAGAATCAATAATAGTAGGTGTTCAAAGCAGCTAGCATGCATTTTGAGTCAGGTGTCTGTGTCACATCATGCTAATTTATACACACAACTTGCCAGCATCAACGAATAAACAAGCAATGTGCAATTTTGTTACAAGATCGTCCAGATTTGAGGAAGGCTATGCATATGTATGTTCCTTCAAATGTTACCATAGAAATAAATCTTATGGAAGTAGATCAAGTGACAGAGAAAGCCATACAACAGTCCTCCATGCCCAATTCACCTTTTATGGCAAGTCGTGTCTAGCCACTCTCGGCTATCAATCTTGCAAATTAATCATCAGTTGACAATGAATGTGTCAAGTTTTTGGTTTGTTTAGTTATAAGGAATCACTCTCAAAAGGAGTTTCACCAATTTGTATACACTATGTGCAGTGGTGTGTCGTGAAGTGTTGCTAGGGTAAGCAGTATTAGATTAAATTGTACCTGTGAATCGTTATGGACTAAGTCAGTAATGAATGGGTACTGAAAGAGTATGATTTAGAAGGGAATCCATTAGGTTAATGTGAAAGAAGCATCTTACATTGGTTTGGCTATGTTGAGAGGATGAATGTGGATCGAGTGATTAAGCAAATATATGAATGTAGAGTGTGATATTAAGCGTTTTAAGAATAAAAGAGCCTGTATGACTCAGTACATGGATGTTAATGAAGCGAAGGGAATATGCAAGGATAGGGAAGTGTGGATAAAGTTAGTGAGGATGTATTAAGTAGTGTTGTTATTTGAGCTATTTGCATAGTTTGTATGTATGTTTTAGTACAATAAAGTGGTTTAAACTGGTCTTTATTTGACAGTTATAATGAATACTATTCAAGTTAATCTAATACAATGCAACTCTTGGTTTGGGCTCTATTATTTACCAAAGTTACTACACATTAAATTATCCTTGGGCGAGACAGGCCAAGAAGATTTAGGGCCAGTCTTGTGACTCCTGGTTAAATATTAATCTGGCCATAAATATTTATATCTGATCAATAAGTTAAAAATGCGTCTTATTACTGCCCAATAGCTTTTATCTGCCAGATAAAATATATTTATCCATCAAAATTGTATTGGAAGGTTTAAATACATGATAACTTTTAATCTGAAAGTTAAAATGGTCGTTGCCATGGTGGCACATTGTTTTAAATGAGGTTTCGCCTATCAGAATCGGTTTTTAGGTTAAAATCTTGGTTCACATGTTTAGGAGGCAGAGACCCAAGCTCAAACTATATATAAAGTTAGAACATTTAATTGACACTTTTATAAAAACTGACAAGCTATTTGTAGAGTTATAAGAACAAATTATTTAAATGCGAGTACAATAAATGAAATTTTGTAAACATTTTACCCAATTATTGACCACATTTTGGCAGACACCGAAATTAGTACTTGCAAGACAACCTAGCTTCTGCGCCCAAGTGACGCCATCTGTTTAGCCGCCATTATTTAATAAATGTTGAGCATTGTAGCCACTAGCGAGGTTGTAGGGGTAGCAGCATGGTTTATATGCTCAGGCACACCAGTAAAAACAGTATCAACCTTGTGTTTTCTGTATAAAAATTTATTTATCCTACAGATAGCTATTCGGCAGATAAATTCAGTTCATAATAGGCATAAGTTGCTGATAACCTTTATCTGGTCAGCTTTAACATCCCGGTAGTAATATTTATCTGGTAGTCATTAGACCAGCCCTAAAAACATTACCCAAACCAACCTGTTAGCTTAAATAAGTTATTTAAAAATTGCAAGCTTGGTTGTAGGTTGTTTATCAGAATTGGGGCAGTTTAATCATTTACAAATATACTGTCGCTCTATATAACACCGAAAAGTTAAAGTTTTTAAATCTATATACCCTATTACTATGCCTGTGATAAAGGAACAAACGTTCATATATAAAACATAACTATAGGACCAAATGAAATTAGATGTAATTAGAATGGATTGGGCTAGAAACAAATTGCTTTCCCAAATAAGGTGAGTATGTAAGTGACACGAGAAAAGGAGATATCTTTTGCAGTTTTTGTATTAGAACATTTTTTGACCAAAATAAATAAAATATTGCTTCAGTAAAAACATATTGAGGTTTATTTTCTTCATATAGTGATATAAACAGTTATTTAATATATGTCATGAGCATAGCAGCATTAGATGACATTTTTTTTAAATTAAGAGAATAAATTGTCCTTAAATTCCAGAACACCCTTGACAGATATTCAAGAAATGTTGAGGTCACCACAATAAGAAAATTAAACTCCATGTTTGTACTCAAGCAATATTTGATTCGGACCAAAGTTTTTATATAAATACACGTTTTTTCGCATTCCCTACATCCCCACCTTAAAACTCTACTGTGCCTCTTCCTTCTTCCGAGCTGTGTATAAAATAGCATAAAACACTCAGTAAATAGGCTACAGAAATATTTTTTTAATATCGAACTAGGTTATGTAGCCTACTATAAAATCAAATTAGCTGGGTATAAAAACAGTATTTATATATGATTTAATATTAAGTAATTTTTTAACTTTTAACATTAAAAATTTTTCTTTTAAAATAGGACCTATTTTAAACATTTCACTGTGTACACTTTGCATGCATATCTAGTTAGGCCTATATTAAATTTCAGCCCCATACATTAACTAGCATACTTACTTAACAATGATGCCTATGCAAAAAGGATAAAATGGCAAGTTTGATCCCTCATAATTCAGGAGCTATAATAATGTGAAATGATTATATTACTATTTATTGCTTTTATTTATACACTTTTAAAATTGTGAAATAAAATATGTATTGTCGAATAGGAGTTAAAGCTGATATTTGTACTATAAACTGGCGTCCCGTTGAGAAAATAAAATATGATATCCTCCCTCCCCTTCACACACACGATTAAACCAAGTTGGTATGAGCTAATATCACTAATGAATGTAATTTAACTTATATTTCTCTTCCAAAGAAAGAATGATAACAGAGAGCCTACTTTAAACAAAATAGCTTTTCAAAGCTACCCCATGATTGGGTGGGGGAGAGTGGTGTTGTCCCCTAATTCGAAGTATATTTATATCTAACCAAACCAAGTGGAAAATTGGATTAACAATTTAATGTTTAAAACTCAAGAATATATTTTAATGGTTTAAAATTAAAAATTAAATATAAATATATATAAGGAACAACACAAAACACAATTTTGTCTCCATAACCCACTGACGATGCAACGTCTTAACGTATGGTAGTGGGTCCTATCGCCTCAAAGGTGGGACATTTAATTCTATAAACATTAATGATGTAACACGATGTATATGAATAGAAAAGTATAGTGGAGTAGTTATTAGGATCATTACAATAAAACCATACCCCCAGATCAAAAAAAGCAATCTACTGTAAGTTTATGAAACTTTAAAATGTCTTCCTCCACAGTCAACGTAGTCTAAAATACATTCAAAACATTTGTTTTCAGTTCTGTTCCAAAGTGGCTACAACAGTTTTTTATGTGTAGTCCTCAATCTTTGTAACTTCCATATTATTCGACCACAAGTTTAAATTTGGTGATTCGAAATCCTTAAAAAGTTTGGAATATTTCCCTTGACAAACATGACTGTGCTTTCATTCCATAGATTGAAATAGTTGTGAAACATCTGACTATTAAATTGTGCATAATCCTACTCAAAAAATTTGCGGCTGATTTAATAATTGGTGTCACGACTTGTCGATAAAATCCACGCCATGAAATTACCCGCTCTCAGGTGTTTTTAGACTTTCTTTTACTCTTCCGCCTGGTCTGGATTTAATTTATTCACTCATTCTCACCGTTTGATGTATCAGCTAATCAGCCTTATTCAGAATAGGTTATCTCCCTTGCAATTCATCTGAAAGACTCAACAGTTATTCAAGTGCGGCACATTACACAGAAACCCTTTTGAACAACTTTAGTTAAAACATTCCCAAACATTTTAATTTTCCAATAGAATTTTGTGTTGGGTCATTCATTACTTCAGCCTTAAAGTAAACTATTAATGCCTGGTAGAAGTTCTGAATGAAATCAGCTGTTTAAAAACTGCGAGAAAACAACCTCCCATCTAGCATTTAACCAATTTCATTTAGTGAACTCCGAATGTTGATGCGACATCTAACAATTATTTTGTATTCTTGACTAAATAATGCATATTATAATGTGTTCATAAACAATTTTAAATTAGTTTTTGCTATAATATCATCAATGGTGTTAATAATTGCCAGTTTAGATCCATTATTATAACAGTGTCATATTAAAATGATAGGAGATATCTCACAAATAATTGTTGCCAATCTTGACCTCCCCCACTATCAGTGGTGTAGCAAGGGCATTTGATGTGTGGGGCGGGTCTTTATTTTGGTACCCCCTACCCAATGTAGGAACCAAATTCTTTTAAGAAGATACTTATAAGTTTGGTAAGAGCTTGAATAAAAATAAGGCTGAAAAACCAACCCTGTAAAAAGGCAGTAATGTAAAGAAATTCAACCTAATAAAAGGCAGTCAAAGAAGTGAATCCTTAATTTAACCAATAATTATTATTATTATTATTTTGCTTATATTTTTTATTTACAAAATGAAACCTCTGTGACACCTCTTGATTGATGGTAGCTGGTGTGGAATGTCCTACCTCACTGACACCCCCCTTTGCTTCAGCCTAGTGTACACCATTATATATGCAAAACAAATTAAAAAAGGGCCCATATGTTTACATAATTTTCAATGAGTTCATATTACTGAATACACAATAAGAGGATTTTTTTTATTGTTTGTGCTCTTTAATATGGGATATTAATCAAATCGATAAAAATATTCTACATTTATTTATTTTAGCTCTTATGTAAATTATGACTGTATAAAGTTAATTTAATCTTATGGACTCATAAATTATTAGTGATAATTTTCTCTATCCATTTATTACTTTGAGGTATTCTATTAGGTAAAACACTCATCTAAATTTAGGCTCATTGACAATCAGGTATAAGAAAATAGTCCTAGGGAATGCTGAAAGAAAAAAGATTTGTTAAAGCTGTGGTAAATGATAGGTAGCCATTCTAAAATAGCCACAATATCACATGAAATACTCTACCTTGAATGTGTGACTACTCTAGCAGTCCTACCTATTACGCAACGCAAGTCCTTATCACATCCAGGTGGGTGCCATTTTTTTTTTTCCAAAACTACATTTATTAACTTTTTAAAGCCTAGGGTAGCTAGGAAAGTACCAGGGCACCGCCCTGGCTTGACTGCAGTACTGGGTGGGAGGTGAAGGGGTCACTTGTATATCCCCTTTAAAAATGTCTATGCCTAAGTAAAACTTTGGGAGTACATACCAAATTATCAGCGTTATCCCAGTTTAAGTTTATTCAACAGTTCAAATGATTTAAGATTTTTTTCTGAAAAACTTATAAACAAAGCCATGTTCATTAAAGAGATGCTAAAAACCATAAAATACAAAATAGTATGGAAATTAGTCTCTGTGTGTTTAAACAACAAAACTTAAAATGTATAGGCCTACATGATCATTGAAAAATATGGAGCTTGTAGTTTTACATTATTTAGAGGCACATTACTAAGTGTAATAGGTCCAAATAATAATCCTTGTCATATTTTACATATTTTTGTGTGAGAAACAATAACTCATCCTGTCCCCAAACATTTTTACATGGTGCTCTGGAAATGTGACCATGAATATTAACAAAGTCAACAGAACACATCTTGTTTAACAATTTTGTAGAGTAAAACCTTTTATGTCTGCCACACTTCAAAGAAAACCTAAGCATAGTAATGATATAAAATATATTGACTCTTATTTTAATATATTAATATGATTTGGAAATATAGCTTATGCATATATGTTACATATTCATGAGGTTTCCTAAAATAAATTTCAAAGATATTAATATGTTTTGGAATTTAATTTTTGCATGTTTAATATGGATTCATGTTACCTAATGTTTTTTTATAATATTACTACATTTTTGGTATTCAACTTATGCACCTTTGATGTTTCTTGGTGTTATTGTTGATAATATTATTACATTTTATGCATTTAACCAATGACGTAGAAAGCTCATTTTTCTAGGTCCGCTAACCAATTCTGGGGGGTCCAAACCTCCCTCCCCTCGACCCTGCTCTTTCTTTCAAACTTTGCATAGTTAGCTAATAATGTTTTGAGTAAATAGGTTTGTTGAGATAATGGGTGGGGGAAGGATAGTAAACCTACCTACAGTAGCCCCATGACTTCTTTGGTGCTGACTGACAGCTTTAAATAGTTACCAGACCAAATTACATATCCCTACGCCGAGTTAGATGATCTGCAAAAACATGTGATTAGCAGCTGTCACTTCTGACATTCAAAATTTAGGTATATACCTAAATGTTGACTGTCAGAAGTCAGCTGTGAGCTGTCAGTCAGCACTAAAGAAGCCATGGGGCTATTGTAGATAAGCTACAAACTCCACATCTGATAGTTCTGTTAGCTGCTCTTTACTTAGGGTGATTCCTCAAATAGGACTTTACAGGTGATAGCAAAAATGTTTCTTCATTTTCACAGACCCTTCTTACTCGGATCATTCCATAAAATTTCCTTTGTTTTTTTTAAAACAATGTTAATGTAAGAGAAAAGAATAGTACCAGTATCTGAAATGTTGACAGAGCTAATTTTACAATTGGAAGTTTTACGGGGGCATCTTGAAGGTAAATATTAAAATATTCATTAACTAATATTTGGCTGATGACATACAATTAAAACTATAGTAAGAGTATAAAACTTATAAACATTAGGTTTTATATGTATTTGTTGACCTACCTTTAAAGGGGTGTCTAACAAATTCCAGGGGAGTTCAGTTAATCCCAAGGATCCCCAACCTTCTACACTCTTGCATTTAACTTATGTACTTTTGGTGTTTCCTGGGCCTGGATTCACTAACGGGAGCAAATAGTAGCGCCTGTGCCAGTTTGAAATGTGTGCCCCAAATCCCTATTCACTAAAAGGAGTAGGCGCAATTTGAGAGCAAAGTTGCGCTATTTATTTGCCACCACTCAAGAGTAGGCGCAACTATTAAATCATGATTGTCACTTCAATAAATTTAAATGGTGGCATATTATTGTAATGGCTTAAAATACAATTAGTTAACTGTAGGTACTCCAATTAATAATAAAGCACTTAAAATAACATACGTCTGTCAAACACTAGATTTGTTTCAATTTAGATAGTGGTATCAAAGCAATTACTAACCTTTTGTTGTAGAATTTTTACATTCAAACAAGATGACATTTCTTGCATCATTACAAAACAAAATGTCAAACAAAATCACAAACTGTGTAATCTTTGTCTAAACCCAAAGAGGTTTGTATTCCTCCAAGTCCAAAGACATCTCGTCACTAAATATGGCGGTCTGTATAACTATAAAATAAGTTTTAAAGTTTCTATAAATGTTGTATTAATGGAACTTAAGCTTTAAACTAATAATATAAATAATGTACTAATATTGTTTTTTAAAGAACCCAGAACAAGGCGGCTTCTAATTGAATTGCTAGTTTATAAGCAAAATGTTTAGAAATCTTTGTATTTTCTGTCATTTTTATTAGAGATTTAAAATAAAGTAGCCTTGACTTTGAAATTAAATTATTCACAAGGATTTGTCAAAAAGAGCGCTATTAATGATGTTTATGGTGATGTCACCATTATCTTTCCACCAGTTTGTGCCTTGTTTAGTGAATACGGAAATGGAACAAATAATAAGGCACATCTATGGGAATATCATGGGTGCAGAATTGTGCCATTTCTAGAATTGCGCCGGGGTATAATTGCACTCGTTAGTGAATCCAGGTTCTGGTGTTTTATTGAAAATACATCATAGGGTAAAAGCTTATTAGAACGCTAATTGTCTACACAAAAACTGTCAATCAAATAATCTAACCTGCTTCAAATAGAGAATAGCTGTAAATAAACATAAAGTCAAATGCTCTAAATATTTTCAAAACACATAGAAAACTTTAGTATGGTTGTTATATTTTAACAGATAAAGGCCATTAAAGAGTTGGAGAGTTTGAGGTGGATAATATAGGATTTAGAAAATATAGAATAATCTTACTTTTTAATATTTCAATAATTATTAACACGCTTCTGTATCAGTTTTTCCTTTCCCTTCTACTATGTTTATAGAAATTTTCTAAATGAATAATAAGGTTTGATTAAACATGTTAATACTAGCAGCCAAATAAAATTCAAATATAAAGATTTAAAACTAAATTTTGAATTAGGCAAATATAAAAAGCCCAACTAAATTTTATGAAAATGTTACTTTAGGTGACAATGCATTCTTGTCACACATTGTGTGCTTTTCTCATGAAAGCCAAATTAGAGCTACAGAAACTGTTTCTATGGTGAAATAGGAGGGAGAAAAGGAAATTCCTCGTGCTAAGAAAACCAAGAAAAAATTGTACCTATTATTATTTGCTCCAATGAAAGTAATATTGACTGAGCTTGTTACTTAAGAGAGAGAGAGAGAGAGAGA
>CABFOW010000866.1:0-26846 GCA_902141385.1 Timema californicum | reverse complement strand
GTGTGTGTGTGTGTGTGTGTGTGTGTGTGTGTGTGTGTGTGTGTGTGTGTGTGTGTGTGTGTGTGTGTGTGTGTGTGTGTGTGTGTGTGTGTGTGTAATATGATAAGCAATTTACTTCATAATAAGATGTTACATTGGGTAAAGCTACAGTAGCCCCACAGCTTCTTTGGTGTTGACTGACAGCTCACAGCTGACTTCTGACAGTCAACATTTAGGTATATACCTCAATTTTGGCTGTCAGAAGTGATAGCTGCTAAACACATGGTTTTTGCAGATCATATGGTTCGGCATAGGGATATATAATTTGGTCTGGTAACTTTCCAAAGCCGTCAGCTGTCAGGCAGCACCAAAGAAGCCATGGGGCTACTGTATATATTATATAATATGAGACCATTTATTTATCACCCCTTATGGTCATGCCCAAAAATTAATTTTTGGGGGAAGAGGTTAGGTTCTGCCTGCACTAGCTCATGTGAAGTCTCTAAAAGGAAATGATTTTTTTTAAAGCTTGAATCCTTGATGCAATTTAAAGTGTTCTAAAACAAATTTGAGCTGTAACTGTGAGAAATTTTATAAGACTCAAAAAGGTTATTTGATTCAAAATTGCCTAGACAAAAATACAATACTAATTATACTTTTGGGCGTGAGGAAGGACGGGGGGTTTCCACTCAGTACACCCTGTTGCCCATTAGTGACAGATTATGCTTAAGGTTGAGATGTAGAGAATGTGAGAAAAGGTAAGAAGTGTTTTTTGTAGATTTTAGGTCCCTATATAAAAACATTATTTTGGTCAAAATATATCAAATATTGCTTTAGTACAAACATACGGTCGAGGCCACAAGACACCGGCATGATAGAACCTCCAAACATCCCTTCAACTCCTGTCAAAATCTCAGCCTCGGTCAGACCCTCAACCATACGCAACGCACCCTACAATCACCCCGCGACTGCTGTCAAAGATTCGACCACTGGCAGAAGAGTTAAATTTTTTACACATTGTGATATCTACAGTTATTCTTTAATATCCGATTAGATGACAAACTTTTTAAATTAAGAAAAAAAGTTGTCATTAAATTCCAGGACACCCTTGACAGATAATCAAGAAATGTTGAAATTACCATGTCAATAAAATAAAACTCTACAATTGTACTGAAGCAATATTTTATTCTTTTTGTCCAAAAAAGTTTTGCTATAAAACGGCAAAACACTGGCCTTTTCTGTGTTCCCTTCATCATCACCTTAATTGATAAATAAGGACATAGTCATGCTCCTTCTATCACCCCTCCTCCTCCAAACACAAAATACAGTGTTCTCCTCAGAAAATGTTCCCATATGGGTGGCATTATTAAGTAGCCAGGCAAAGGGAAATTAATATTTTGCAATATTTGATGATTTGTCCAACACAGTGATATTAGCCTGGCGATTAGTAAGAGCAGCCGTGCACACACAGCTCACCCCTTTGAAAGGTCTTGGGGGAAATATAGATTATGTATATAATTAAAATTAGAATGCACCTTTAGTCCCATTCAATTAAGAGTAAAGAGGCTATATGAGTTGTAAATTATCATCATATCTATAAATTAGGCTAATATAATATGACACATGTAATGTATATAAGCAATTGTCTGGGTTAGTAAGGTTGTTGAGTTTTATGTTAAATGAAGTCATTTATTTTCTTGTCTTGTAATATCAATAAACATACTAGTTTATTGTTAGTTAAATAAACATAAGCCAAGTATTTATTTACAGAATTGCTAAAGTGTGAGCAAGTACTCAAATCCCCCCCCCACCCTACTACCTACCCATTCTTACTTATTCCTCCACCATTGTTTTTCAAGGGTGAGGGGAGTATTTAGTGTGCTTTATAAACCAAGTAGACACAACTAATAAACTACCAGTAACTTAATTCTAGAGCAGGCACAGCTCCCAGTTCCTGACCATCAGCTTCTCATTGTAAAAGAGGGAGCCCTAATGATAGTTTTTTCAGCCAAGCCAGGAATTGAACTTCGAACCCTTAGCTTAATAGGCAGAACTCTTAGCTTAATAGGCAGAAGGACTACCGACTGAGCTAGGGTGTTAATTCCCTTCCCAAAATTAAATTCTATGTGCATACTTGGAACCCACATAGCTCATTAGCACACATACAAAACACCGTCAATTCATATTTGTGAGTTTCCTTTGTATCACAATAAGCATTTCTGTAATGTTCAGCGTTAATAACTTATAAGGCACTGTCATCAAAAGTGTGCATGCTTGTACCAGACTAGAGATATAGCCAGAGTAGGCCTAGCTAAAGCACTACTATTCTTACCTATACAATGAAAGTAGTTCACAAAAATTCATGGCCTGAAAGCTAATTTTATGACTTTTAAACAGGATGACTACAAAAGAGATTTTACAAAATTCCCTGACTTTTCCAGGCAACATTTTTCAATTTTCTCCTGGTTACTTTTTTCCAGTTTTAATGGTTGATGAAGCCTAGTTTTATTTATTATTGATCACATATTAAAAAAGTTTGTATCTACTAAACATAAAAGGTTTTACCAGTTATTTTAAAAATTAAAATGTTATTTTATTTAGGTATTATTAACTTTTGCTTTAGTGTTTAGTTGTGAAATTAATGGGATATTTTAGACATATTTTTTTAATCCCCTGACTTTTCCTTATTTTTAGTTAAATTCCTCGACATTTCCCCGTCATCCAAAAATTCCCTGAACTTTCCAGGTTTTCCCTGTCTGTAGCCACCATGTTAAATCACGTTCATGACAAAAATATTATTTAATGATATTTTCATGACTGGTAGGCACAATGCTTAGGAAAAAAATTCTACCCCATTACCTACACCACACTAAAATTCAAGTCTCGACCATCCTGTCCTCATTAAACCAGAGGGAATGTGATGCATAAGCACCTTACACTGTATTTCACTTAAGATACCAAAGAATTAAAAATTTAAAAGTATCATTATGCTCATAAGAAAATGGCAAGTCCAGATGTTAATATAGGCTACTATACCAACATGCCACCTTACGATATGACATAAAAACATATAGTTGTAAATTCTGGAGAGGGTGTCGATTCAGATCTTTATTTCATTTTCATTGTAGTTCTAATGTTGTATGAGTTTGCTGGGTGTAAAATCATCAGTAGATATTGTTATTATTATTATTATTAGCACCGCGTCTTACTACCCATTCGGGTTATACGCACTTACGCTAATGTGTAATGGTAGGGTGATTGTGAGATGAAATGGAGGACGCACGGTTTAACGTGGAATCCGAACCCCGATGGAGGCCTGGCATTCCCCACATTCACAAGATGTCTTGTCAGAGGTGAAGGAAGGATTTGGTAATCAGATAAATCTGTGCCAGGACAAAGGATTGAACCTCAGCCGCCAACACAGAAGTCTGACACCTTACCCCTAGACCACCAGGCCACCCAGTTTATAATAGTCATTTATATTTATGTATTTTTTTAAACTTTAAAATTACTTTAATTATGTAATAGTCAATAGTCTTTGGTTGTATGTGTCTGCTCTTTGCCTTTTTTATAGTTTCTTTTGTTTGCCACTTTAGTTTTTAAAATTGTTTTATGGTTTGGATGCTTATGCTTCAGAAACTTGTTAATGATTAATTTAATTTTACTGCTAAGTTATTTATAATTGGTTTAAAAGATGGTGCAGGTGAAATAGTTGTGTCAGAAACAAGAGATTCCCGAGTAATTGTGATTTAATTAACATAAATTTAAGTTGTTTTTTTAAAAACGTGTGGGTTGTCTAAATAATTATAAATAAATAATAATAATAAGCAAATTTGGAATAACAAAACTACTATCCATCTGTTTGATTGGACTCCATCATTATTTCAACGGAGTACCATCTATGATTTTATAAATTAGCACATTCTGTTGGTTTTTTTTATTGAGTGGTTACCTCGTTTTAATTCCTATTGGTTGAAATTACGTCTTACGACTTTTCACTGTACTAAGAGAAGCCTAAATTAAATAAAAGTATGCTTGCAATTGCATCATTGCAAGTCCAACAAGCGAGTGTGTTTGGTTGTTGAAGAGACATTAATGGTATAATGTTTCTAGATATTTTATTCATGTTAATATGCACACTATAATATGTAGAATCGAGTGACACTAAGATTTAAAAACTTTTTACACTTATATTAAATACTACCTAAATAAAACTAAACACATCACCCAAATCACTTTCAAAATGTAAATTTTGACTATGACATGTAACTTTCCTTTAATCTTGAGCTCTGGACAGATGATGTTATCCCATTATGCATAAAAATGACTATGACATCATTGTATGATGTGTACCATCTAAGTTTAATTATTACATTTAATTGATTATTTATCTATAATTATAAATTTAATTTACTAACACATTCAAGGTTAGGTTAATCTGGGTTGGGAAAGTGTCATAATGAAAGGTTAGGTTAAGCTGGGTTGGATTAGTGTTATAATTAATAGAGCCTAAACTAGTGGTGTTATTTCCATGATGTCATCAATAATATGCTTAATTTCTTCTAGACTTTAGTTGTTATGGATACTGGTAATCACCTACATTGAGTCAAATTGCTTATAGTTAAATTTACTGTGAAATAAAGTTAATGGTGGTCGTTTTAAACGGTTTTTGCGCCTTCGTAAAGATGGTAAAAATTATGTTTGGGGTTTAGTGTAATGAGTCCAAATAGTTCTACAACGGCTGGAGGATACCTCGTTGCTTGAGTGAGTAGAATTTTTACTTTATTAACTAGAAAGTTTGTATTTTTGGTTCATTTTTTGGTTCAAATTGCTTCTACATGTTTTAATGTTTGGAATAACCTTAACTATTTTGAAAATTTTAAGAAATAATGGGACGAATAAAGCCCCTTCTACAGAGTCTGTTAGCTCCATATCCTTATAGTACTTATGGTCCATAGAAATTGTGTCTACAGTGTCCGTATTCATATTCATATGGCAATGCCAACCAATGAGAAAGTTGAAAACATCCCATTAAACTTTCAAAAGGAAATTTTCTAGTGCTAGGCACAAAGAGACGTCATCTGTGAAGCAGACAATATCCCAGCTGAACAATTATTAATAAAAGTAGCTGCACAGCTAGATACAAACGTCCAGGATAGGCTACTTTTGAAAGTTAGGCTAAGTATAACCATAAATAGCTAATATTTTTAAACATGAGCTAGTTTGTCTAGTTGCTATGAAAATGGCTTGGGTGCTTTCATTTCGATGCGTGCACACCCTTACTTTGCTGTGATTGGTAATCCTTAGTAGTCCGTAACTACTAGTCCTTAGAAAGTTAAAGATGAGTCAACTACTACGAATTGGTTAGGAGTAAGGAATTAAGGATAAGAACTCTGTAGACAGTGCAATCTGTTAGTGTGGACTCAATCTCTTACTGAGTATTACGTACCTTACAGATACGGAGTTTGTACTGTAAATGTGGCTTAAAACGTACTACACTACTATTAAACCTAATATAGTGATTTAATAACTATATAATTTATTAATGTGAAACAATTATGTCCACTACTAGAGGTGGAGTTATTTTTAAACAGTTACTAGACACAATGTACAGAGCCTAGCACTCCTATTCGGCCCACACTAGGGGTGCTTGAAAATTATTATATTCTAGAGTTGACACACTTTTAAAGTTATTGTAAACTATCACCTTGCGCAGTATGTTTTGTGTTGCAAATCCAAAAATTCATTCTTTGTGGATAGTGTAAGCTGTATCCCTACTTTTATTTCCCTCATAGAGCAACGAGCCATTAGGTGTATACTGCACTAAAGAACTGTGGCTGACATTCTGATTAAAATACTATTGAGAACATATCGCCCTCTTATGCAGGGATCGAAATCAACTTAACGTTAACTTAACATAAAGGACCTACTTGTGTGTTTAAATGGAAGCGATCATGATGCACTTAACTTAACGGTGACTTGCAGTTAACTTAACGTAAGAGATGTCTTTTACTTTACGTTACTTGAAGGGTATCATGTGATCTAGTCAGCCAATCATTATGCGAATGACGTCAACAGGGCTATTTAGTAATTCATTTGTTGGTATTATGATCAATGTTTACTCTTTAGCGTAAGTTCTAGTGATCAGACATTGAAACAAAATAATTAAACTAAAATAGGGAACTAAATTTATCAAAAAAGTTTAATAGATATTTATTATATTGATTGAAAACTGTAAACATTCACAGATCATCACTTTACAAATAGTAGAAAACCACAGATCATACTCGAGAATGCGTATGTTTGGCTCGAGTTGTTAATTTAAGTGAATCGTGATCACACATAAGTTAAGTTAACATTAAGTTACGTTAAGTCGATCATGATCTCGGCATAAATCTAGATAAAAAATTGGGCAATTGGCCTATTTTATTAAAATAACTATTACATTTAACATCATAGTTATTAAGAGTTTAAAATAAGATAGGGATGGGAAGAGGTAGTTTAAGTGAACCCACATTAGTTTGGAGAAATAGGGAAAACAAGCAGTAAAGACATGAGGGGACAATCCCCTTCTCCCCCCTCCAACAAGTGCCGCCAGATCTAATTCAACTGGACCCCCCNAGACCCCCCCCCTTCACCAGCTCTATTGTTAAGATTGCAGATCGATTCTGATAGATAACCATGTGCATGAGGGTAGTGTATTTTGTATGATTTGATCATTTAATATTTCGTCATTTCCTCAAACATTTTCAGCACTTAGAATGTATTTTTTCTTTGATACATGGATTCAACTTTTATATGCCTACCTAGCTCTTAAATATTAAAATAGTTCCTAATCTTAACTTAAATCCCCCTCCTTGTAGAGTTTAATCAAAACCAAATAGACCCCCCCCCTTCACCAGCTCTATTGTTAAGATTGCAGATCGATTCTGATAGATAGCCATGTGCATGAGGGTAGTGTATTTTGTATGGTTTGATCATTTAATATTTCGTCATTTCCTCAAACATTTTCAGCCCTTAGAATGTATTTTTTCTGTGATAAATGGATTCAACTTTTATATGCCTACCTAGCTCTTAAATGTTAAAATAGTTCCTAATCTTAACTTAAATCCCCCTCCTTGTAGAGTTTAATCAAAACCAAATAGTATAAGAAAATTTAAAAAGTAGGCCTTCAATAACTGGCATTTTATTATGATATCGCTCACATTTCTCAAAAATACATTTAGCCTATGTACATATAAGATAAGCTAGCTTTAAGGTCACCACACTTACCTGTATAATTATAAAGGTATTCCCAGATACAGCTAGAGCCTATCAGGTGCTTAAGTGTAATTCGGAGCACAAACACAACTTATAACGTTATCACACAATGCACAGATAAATTTTCACTTTCACACGTATTTTGTATGGAAGAAACGCTTCAGCCATTTCTACACCGAACTTCAATAACAAAACAAAATGCAGACCAATTAGCCAACTACTTCAACATGTTTGTATGGGTATTATATCATTTTATACAGACACTTTAAAATAACTTTCCTCGCTTAAACTTATTAAAATCTTTCTAACAAAGAGGATAATTTCACTAGACTAAAGACACATTCCAGACTAGCTACGTCTCTTCTACACTGACAACAGTAGATAAGCTTTGCTTTCGAGGCAACCAACCACAACCTAACTTCACCATAATGTAGTTGAATATACAAAATATCCACTACTTGTATCACAAATATTTAACAGTGCAATTAAATTCACTGAATAATTTTGGCTCTGAAATAGGACTAAATATAGAGGAAAAATGTCATGTTTACATTACATTATGTTGGTAGTACCAACACCGGACACAAACATACATATACATCCACGAGACATATTTTCTCGTGAACCCAGTTACTACGTCACTAAACATTCAGCACATGAACTACTTGGTTTGGCCGAACAAAACATACATTTATTTCACCCGTTTAAGTTAGAAATGACCAAAATAGTACTATGAGCTTGCCGCTAGAGAGCAGTACAAGTAGTAGAACATCGATTTAAACATTTGAGATGTTGTTTTCGTGTAGCCTGTACGCTTAACTGTTAAAATGGACAGCCATTCACCTAAGTTAATAGAAAGATAGGTTAAACATTCTATTAATTTTAAAGAATGTAGTGGCCAAGAAATTTCAAATTACTTGAGGTCAGAGAGTTAGTGAGTTATTCTTATTTGAGATATTATATTTCTAAGAAATAGAAAACTGAACAAAATTGAGTAATTAAAGTATTTTTTTATGGCAGCCTAATATCATAAAAATTAAACTGCATTTGAAAAAATAATAATTCATAATTATAATTGGTCAGATAGTGATGACAAAGAGCAATATTAATATTCGAAACTCATGCGAATAGTAATAAAGGTTTTTTTTAAGTATAGGTAAATTTATATTACAGTGAATATAAATGTAGCGACATCTATGGTGCGTAAGTGTGTGTTCAATGGAGGCGATACTGGTGTGTGCGTGGGACTGAGGAGAGGCAGTAGTAATATGATGGTTGCCACGCATTGGTATAGTTTGCTTGTTCGTAATCTGTATTAACGTTTATTTCTGATTATTAATAAACATATCAAACTGCTAATAAGTTATTCTCAATTGGTCTACAACCTCTGAACATAAATCTTTTCTCGTTATAGTTCAACATGGTAGCAGAGCGTAGTTAAAACAAAAGCCCCAAGATGGCGGATGAAATGAGAATTCCTGTTTTTGGCGGCAAAGACTACTAGTGTTGGAAATAGAGAATCACGATGATTTTAAAATTAAAGAAATGTGAAGAGGCAGCGACAAAAGAAAAGGGTACGACAGATAAAGAGGACGAGTTGAGTGAAAAGGATTTGAAGGTAATCAATGTTATTTATAGTGGTATTTAGAATGATCAGTTACAGTTTATAAAAGACAAAGAGACGGCGTATGGAATTATGAAAAAGTTCTACGAACTGTACTTAAAGGAATCTACTCACTGCAAATTTGTATACGAAATAGATTAGATAAATTGAGGTTAAAAGACTTTGAAGATTAAGTGCCTTTTTTACTGAGTTTGAAAAATTTGTGAACGAAATTAAAAGTGCAGGTGCTAATGTAAGTGAAAAAGAAAAACTGAGTTATATGATTAAAATACTTTCAAATTTGTTAAGCTATGTTGGTGATTTAATTGGTGTACTGAAATAAAGTGGTCAAGCTATTTAATATGTAAAAAGTAAAATAAAAATGGTTGAATTAAAAGAAAAAGAGTAAGGAAGCAAAACAGTTCAAGTGCGTTTAAGGCTTGAAGAAAAAATGACAAAACGTGTTTTGAATGTGGCAAGTATGGACATTTTAAGGCTCAGTGTACGAGCATGAGACCAAGAGAAAATTTGTGGAAGTCCAGAGGGGGTGCTCAGCAGCAATGTGGTGGACGCCAACAACAACAACAACAACATTGGCAACATCGTGGCGGCTGTGGCGGAAGAGGAGCCAGTCGAGGCTCAAGTCAACCTCATCGAGCTGGCGGTTGGCAAAAAAGGCAAAATCAACAAGTACAGCAAAATGAGTACGGTAATATGAATAGTTTTAATACGGAAATCGAGGTAAGACCCATATTGGAAAAATCGTACGTTGAAGTTAATAGTTTCGTCGGTAAAGTAGAATGGTTACTCGATAGTGGTTGCTATGGTCACGTCATAAATAATTATGAATGTTTTTATGAATTTGATGAACTCAAAGTACCGGTACATGTTAAAGTCGGAGATGGTCGTTTTTCAAAAGCAACTAAAATAGGTAATGTTTTACACAAATTCAATGTATATGGTCATATGGTAGAAAATAAAATGTTAAATGTATTTTATGTGAAAGAAATGCATAGAAATTTAATTAGTTGTGGGAAAGTTACAAATAAAAATAAAATTGTATCAGTAGGAAATATTTCAAAAATGTATAATCCAAATGGAAATTCAATTGCTATAACATGTAAGAAAAGAGATTTGTATCATATAACGTGTGAAATTGTAAAAACTGAATCAAATATAGCAGTCAAGTTAAATATGACAGAAAAGGAAAGATATCATAGAGCATTAAGACATGTAAATTTTAATGTTCTAAAAACCATTTGTGATAAACAAATGCTTGAAGGTTTGGCAAAGGAGCTAGATTCTGATTATTTGAAATGTGGAATATGTTTGCAAAATAAAATGCATAATTTTCAATTTAAAAATGAGAGACCTAGAGCAAAATAAATATTGCAGATTGTGCTTACTGATTTAAATTTACCACACAGTACTACGGGTTTAAACGGTGAGAAATATTTTCTAACTCTTATAGATGAGTACAGTCAGGTAGCTAAAATGTATTGTATCAAGTCGAAAAGTGAAGTATACAATTGTTTTATTGACTATGTAAATATAATTGAAAGTAAGACTGAAAAAAACGGTAAAAAGACTAAGATGTGACAATGGCAAGGAGTATATGAAAAGTGATATATATAGTTTTGCTAGAGAAAAAGGAATACCTATTAAACCTCGTCCACCATATGTTCATGAATTAAATGGTACAGTAGAAAAGTATAACAGACATATTAAGAATATGTCTAGATGTTTATTAGCAGAGGCCAAAGTACAAGTACATAATAGGTTCTGGTCTGAAGTAGTCAAAAAAGCTGCTTATTTGAAAAATAGGACAATTACTAATACTGTAGAGAAAAATTAAACCCCTTAAGAAATACTGTTTGGTGATAAACCTAATATAGGACATTTAAGAATGTATGAAAGTAAAGTATTTGTAAGAGTGTCTGAACAAAAAAGAAATTCAAAATGGGACAGAAAAGAAGATCTAGGTATTTTGTTAGGTTATGAAAATGTTGGGTATAGAGTTTTACTAAATGACAAGATAGTCGTAGCAAGACATTTAGATATAATTGAAGATGGTACAAATTATATGAGTTTTAGAGAAGAGTCAAGAGGAGAGGCTTATGATATAGGTTTAAATCAAAGTAGAAATGAAAATAATAGTGATGAAAATGAACATGAAATTACAAATGGAAATATAAATTATCAAAATGCAAATTTAGGGTTAAGAAGATCAACCATAGAAAAACGAAAGTCTGCTAGACTTAATGATGATAATTTTGTATATAACAATATTGTTTATGTAAACTATGTAAATGCGGATAATCCTGTTTCATATAATAATGTGATGAATAGTTATGATTCTAAAAATTGGAAAGATGCAATGCATGAGGAAATGAATTGCTTGAATAAAAATAAGACATGGATGTATGTTATTAAACCAGAAGATAAAAAAGACTAGATTTAAATTGGATTTATGAAAAAAAAGGCTAATAAAGTTTATAAAGCTAGGTTAGTAGTTGAGGATACCAGCATAATGATTTAATCTTGGTGATATATACTCTCCAGTAGCAATAATGCAAACGTTAAAAATTTTATTGTCATATTGTTGTCAGAATAATTTAACTATTGAGAAAATTGATGAAGAAACAGCGTTTTTGAATGGAAAAGTTAAATCAGAATGTTATGTAAGACAACCACGAGGTTATGAGTATGGTACGGATAAAGTATTAAAATTGGATAAAGCATTGTACGGATTGAGAGCAATGAGAGCAAGCCCAAGAGTTTTTCGATACTTATTTGAAAATTTTAGGTTTTGTAAGAAGTGATAATGACTGTTGCGTATATACGTTAAACGATAAGAACAATCATAATGTCTATTTAATTTTGTTTGTAAATGATTTTCTCATATGTCGTAAAGATAAAACAAAGCTAAATTTCGCTAAAAATTTATTGTTTAAAGGATTTCAGATGAAAGAATTGGATAAAATAAAAACTTAACTAGGTATTAATATAAATTATGAATGCGATAAAGGAAAAATCACTTTGGATTAAAGAGATTATATCTTATCTTTAGCAAGGAAATATGGTATTGAAAACTATAAATTGTATGCTAATCTGGAGGGACAAAATTTAAAATTAGAAACCACACGATCAGCATGTGATGAAATGAAGTATCGAAATATAATTGGAGCTCTTTTATATATTAGTTCAGGAACAAGATCTGATATAAGTTTCAGCGTAAATTATGTAAGTATATTTCAAAATTGTTATGATAATACTCATTATAAATATGCTATGAGGGTATTAAATTATTTAGTTTTGATCAACGATTTAAAGTTAACCTTTTATAGAAATGTTAATGCAGAGATCTTAAACTGTTATGTAGATGCTGATTGGGTAGGTGATATTATTGACAGAAAATCGACGACTGGATATATTATTAAAATGTATGGAAATCTATGGAAATGTGATTTTTTGGAAATCTAAGAAACAGAGTAGTGTAACAAAATCATCCACATCAGCTGAGTATGTTGCATTGTCTGAGTGTGTTAATGAATTAAAATCTGTGAAAGGTATTTTGCTAGATGTTAATATTGAAATTTGTGACCTGATAAAAATGCATGAAGATATGTTTGGTGCGATAAATATAGCTAAATATGGTAACTTTACAAAAAAAAACCTCGAAATATAAAGAAACACATTATCATTTTGTAAACGAGAGTTATGTTAAAGGAGAAATTGATATTGTTAAAATAAATTCTGATAAAAATGTGGCTGATAGTTTTACTAAGCCATTAGATCGAAATAAGTTTGAAAAATTCAGATAGGCTCTATGTAACGAATGTGATATAAATTGGTTTATGATTCAGGTTGGACTGCAATATAAATTTATGGAGGCGTGTTAAAGTATAGGTAAATTTATATTGCAGTGAATATAAATGTAGCGACATCTGTGGTGCTCAGGTGTGTGCGCAATGGAAGCGATACTGTTGTTTGTGCGTGGGACTGAGGAGAGAGAGGCAGCAGTAATATTATTGTTGCCGCGCACGTACGCTCTAGTAGTCTCTCGTACGGGTATATTTTGTTTGTTCGTAATCTGTATTAATGTTTATTTCTGATTATTAATAAACATATCAACCTTCTAATTAGTTATTCTCAATTGGTTTACAACCTCTGAACATAAAATAATTTCTCCTTATAACTTAACAATTTTAATGGACATAATTATATAATCTATACCCCAAAATTACCTAATAGCCGGATTGCCAAAGAATAAAGGAAACATTGTAATCTATTTTTAAACAAATTATAAAAATGAAACTGTTTGAGATCTTATATCGTCCACAACGGAAAAATATTCGATAGTGAATTGGATATTGGATTTTCTTAGAATTAGTTTAAATTTAACTTTTGGCACCCTATGCGTGAACTTAAACGTATCAGCCAATAAAAATACGATAAAAGGTTCTGGCCAATTAAACGCTAGTATACACAACAGACGGAAATTATCTTCTATTCATGCTTGAAATGCCTTGTGGTAGCCATACTGCTTAAGCTACTATCACACGGCACTTGCTTGTACTAGAAATCAAGGGTGCTAGCTAGCGCCTTGATGTCTGTATACTAGCTAGTACAATAGAAACGGGACTAGTGTATTAGGAATGGAAAAAACTGCTCCTTTAGTGGAGCACGAGCAATCTGTTACTGCTCCACCACTGGACCTGTTTCTTTTACCCGCTCCTTTTTGTCACAGTTACAGTATTCGTACCTACTCCCAGCCTAGTTTCTTTTAGCACCACGTATACTGCCCGTTCGGGCTATACGCATTTATGCAAATTACTCCAATGTGTTAGGGATAAAGATAGTTGATTCTAGAGGAAGTGCACACACATTTGGAATGAGAGTTGAAAACGTTTAGGAAAAATCACCCTCAGTTCACCCAACCGGAATCAAACCTCGATCTCCCTGTCATCAGCAGTCCATTCTAGTGCAAGAGTGAAGCCAGAGACCAGAGGCTGGCAACCCTTTTGATATCGTGGGTCTAAATGGGTTTTTTAAAAAATGTTTGGCTAATTTGAAAAAAAGTAAAGCAAAAAAAAATTAGGGCAAAAAAAGTCCAATTTTACATTTTACAATTAGTAATTAGCTATTAAGTCCATTTTTTGAAAAAATGGTTGGTTTGCTAAATATTTTTGTGGGCTAGATAAAATCAGTCACTCAGTAGATTTCGGACCTTTGCCTTAAATCATTTGATTACCAATTGGGTCACTTCAATGTCACTCATCAACGTAACAATTTATTGTGAGACTACATCACATGCTGTGCTTGTATTGTGGAAATAATGATTTGTACTACGAAAGCTTTCCCCTTCAAAACTCATATGTGACTCCCCAAACCAACTCTAAGCTAAGCCTATATTAATAGATAAGTAAGGTTGCGCCGGACCTGATCTCAGCACTCTAACAGGAACAAAAAGCATCCACTTCCTTTATCCTGTACGACTGCTCCAAAAATCTCCTTAGTATAAAGGAACAAGGTTGCCCCGGACCTGTTACAGCGCTGTCTGTGCCAGAGACGAGGAGCAAGGCTACTTTGGACCTGTTCCAACACTGCCTGTGACAGAGAGACGAGGAACAAGTTTACTCCGAAACTGTTACAGCATGTATTTGATCCAAGGACCAGTGACAAAAAGGAACAGCTCCTTTCGTCTGTCAGGAACAGGTTGTGAATGTGACGCCAGAGAATCAGTGACAAAGGAGCAGATTGTGATTTCATAACCCGTTCCTATAGAGTATTCACACGTTGGTAGATTTGTACTAGGTTCTAGTGCAAATATTTATGAAACGTCAGAGTTTAATTTTGGGTGCAGCAGCTGCACTCATTATAAATAATGACATTGAAAATTATGAAAGGGAGCTTAGGAAAAATAATATGAACATGGGACTGGCTGGAAAGACGAAATAATAATGGTCACGTGGTGCTAAAAATGATACATTTTGAGGTTAGGTAGGATACATTCGGGGTGACACTAACGTTTAGTATCTCCCTAAATCTGTATTCATTTATTTACGAGGTGGTCAGAGGCTCCTAAGACCACGGGTGTCCAAGTACAGTATCCTTGATACACGAATGTTCTTTTTTAGGCCTACGATCACTTTATATTATAAAAAAAACAACCACCCAAGGTTGGCATACTATCAAGTTTATTTGTATTGAAATTTGGTCTGGAACACTGTTTGTCATTTTTAGATGACATGGATTTAATTAAATGTATATATTATATATATATATATATATATATATATATATATATAGTCATATTGTGGCAATTTAGTATTATATAAACAAGGATGCTTAGAATAAATTTATACCAACAACAAAATCACAACCGATGATCATGTTGGCGCCATTTATATTATTTCTCTACACACAGTCTCAGAGCACAATGATTGGTCGAATTACACAGAATAGTGTCGAAACTAGTACGGAAATAGCGCGTGTTCTATCCTCACAACTAGTATGGTAGCCAGTACCAAGATGCAGAACCAGTATACTTTTTCTCATTCATACGACGCTAGATGATGACGTGCTAGCTAGCACACTGGATTTAAAGTACGAGCTAGTGTCGTGTGATACGGGTATTAGGTATTAACGAATTTTTCTTTCTTTTAGCGTCATTAACTACGATTGTAAATAGAATTGACTGTAAAAAGGAAATATTACATTTTTGTGTCTGTTTCTGGCAAGTAGGTCTACCATGACAGGTAATGACAGTAATAAAATTAAAACCAGATCAAAATCAACATTTAATTTAATAGTAGTACATGCACCACTTGTATTAGGTTGGTTTTGAAATAATTGAGGAGTTAAATGTAAAAAGGGAAGTTCTTCAAAACTGTTGTTTTGAGAAAACCACATTCAAAATATTTCCGCTTTAGTAAAACAAATTCTTTGCTACTATAACACTTATTACATTAAAAATATGATCGAAGGATCATTTATGTATCAATTGGTTGTATTTTAAATAATATTTAGATAGCAAAATATAGAAATAATGAAGGAAGTAATAACTAAAATGAGTGCCCTTTTTCAATAGATCAGGTTTGTGACTATAATGAAAATATTTGTTTCTTTCATTTATTTTTATTCTAACAGAAAACATTTAACTTTTTTTTATATGTGTATAGGCGTATTTATCAACAACATTGTAAGCAATAAACAAAGTGAATCAAAAAGTCTAGGCTTTTATGTTTGTCCTACAGTTCAAGCCTACTGGTTTTCAAAAACATTCTCTTGGAACCACAATTTTCCCTCTTCACTTAAAAAGTCAGGCAAAGATTTTTTACTCACTGATTTTATTTTTCTTTAGATCCACATCTTCAGATAAATACTCAATTTAAAAAAAGTATGAACCATGATTCATAACGGTAAAGGTAATGATAACTTTAAGGTAAATTAGTGAATAGATAGTAAAGTTATATCTTCTTTTTATTCCCTCCTCCTTATACAAATAAAAAAGAAGTTATAACCTTACAGTCAATTATTATTATTCTTTACCAAATAAACATGAACATTATTATAAATAAGTTTGTGAAGATAAAACAACACAATTTTTAGTTTACTTTACTATTGTATACTGCTGTATCGCCCACTTTACACCTCTGATTAGTGGATATTTCATCATAACCAGCAACTAGTTCGAGCATTGTGACCCAATTATTTTCAGCGAAATATTTAAGTGGATAACTTCAAATGGTCCTGGGTTATTTTTCTGCACGCTTTCAGTTTATTACTAACATAATCTCTTGCAAGCAGAGAGCTGAATCATATTATGTTCTATGGAAAAGGGGCAATATTCTCTTTTAACAAAATCAGCTGTTTCTCAACAGATAGCTAATAAAGATGTTGACTTAATTCAAACATCAGCTTGTATAGCACAGCACTAGCAACAAAAATATGAAACATTCTACCAAAAAAGGCCAATCCTGAACGTTTGCCCCTTTTCCAACTAACTCCTCAATTCAAGATGTTTAGTAGTTTAATGAGCGTTGTTTCCATGTAAATTCCTAGCCAAACTAGAATGGTTTGGTTAGAAGTTTAAAGCGCAGTCATTTCCCGATAAATTACGTAGAAGAGGGCCTAGTTTCCTAGTAGAATATATTAGCAATTGTAGGGACCTAAACCAAAGCCGTAGCCAGTCAATAATTTCAGGGGAGAGGGGCACATCCCCTAACTGCCGGGGGCTAGGAAAAATTCTAAATATTAAACGCCTCTAGAAGCTATCTGAAGTGCTTTTTATAGTAACACAGCCCCCTAATTTGTAGTTGTACATTAATTTTGATATTGTTTGAACCATAAATAAAGCCTTGTATATTTTGTTAATTAAATTTCTGGTTTTTTACCCCCCTCCCCCCTTTTGACTACGGCGTTGACCTAAACTAAAATCTTGGAAGTCAGTTAAAAATTATTTTATTTAATTGCAAACATTAATAAGGTGTACACACAAGAGAAATAACTCAATATAATATTTGCCAATTTAAAATCCAACATTAAGGTTAAGATCTCCAAAGCTATTGTGCCAACGGTAGAGGCGTTACAAACCAAGACCATTCACTACGAGAGGTTTAACCTTGAAATAAAGCGTTATAGTGGGGAATATTGAGCCGAGAACTCTTCAAATTGGGCACAGCCATACAGTATTCAGAGGGACATGACCTTTATCAAGCACTCTACACCCAAACTATTTTCCGCACTAATTTCCCAAGCGAGGCCCCCAGCTTCCAAGTCTACTAGGGAACAAGGAGAGAACGATAGGCAAATGCGGGGTTTTAGGTACCAGTCTCTATCCCATTTTATTAGGTATTGGCTGAAGAAAATAGCAAGGGATAGACTAGTTTTTTTCTATGAGTATATGAGCGGATAGTTCTTCGGTGGCCCTCCCTGCTATTCTATAGATAGCCCTTTACTCCTTGTTTTGGTAAGGAAGTGGTATTCCTGAGTCATATGCGACACAGAAACGACTCCTGGAAGGGCCGGTGCTACCACTAGGCCAACTAGGCAGCCAGTTCAGGGCGCAACAATTAAAGGGCTGCAGAACTGTCCTTTAGGTTAGGGCTCACTCGCAGTTTTATACAAATTAGCTGTTTTAATAAAAAAATAGTTAAAGGAGACTTAATAGTTCATTGTTCATAATATTTTATAGTTAATAGTTAGTTCACAAGCATTTTATTGTTTTCACCCCAACAATGCTATTAAACTTAATTTAATTTGGATCATAGTGATCTCATTAATTTTTTATTTCTCCTTTATAGTAAGCTATGCGTGATAAGCAACGATCTTATAGAGCCTAGTACCACAAGTGAAGGGCAGACAAAAATAAGGAGCAAACAAAGCAAAATGGGTTTTTATTGAATTACCTTTGTACACAGAAACCAAATCAAGAACATTACTATGACTGTTCTCTTTTTGTAACTATCACCAGGAATGCTGAATAGGGTGATCCTACAGCTATCAAAATTATATAAACTCCAAGTCAGAAGTTTCAAAAATTGGATATATCTAAAGAAAGCACACAGAGAAAAAAAGAGTATGTCAAGATGCTGCTAGGTGTTGTCTGAAAGTCACCAGTTTCTTCAGTTTGACCTAACAGCTATATAATTATTTCTCTGCATAGACTAAGTGTTAGCAAATTCTAACCAGCCATATATTACCAGACTTAGGCATGACTGTTAAGCCAGCGTGAAACGAGATGGGAAGGTTGTATCAATGTTTTGAAACCACTGAGCTAACATCTTGGTAATATATGATAGTTAATAGAGATCTTTGATGATTCAATCCTAACAGGTTCGTCTGGAAATACTTCCCGAGTTGAAGCTAAAGCGTTTGCTGGTGCAGTTGGTAGGTTAAAGTTTTCGGTAGCCCTTGTTACATGGTACACCATCCTTTTCGAAGTCAATCTTACGAGCAAGCTTCTACAAAATAAGAGACCTTATTTAAATTCAGCTACAAGACAATAATTATTGCAAGTGACTAATAATTACCTTGTGGACTGCAGGTGTGATGAGGGTTTCCAAAAAGTGTTGACAGATGCTACTGAGATTGCAAAGGAACTATAATACTACCAAACTTTGAGATATAACAAAATATAAACAGGAGAAAGAAGCCACAGTTTGAGTGTGAAGCTCAATAAGAGGCACCACAAGATCCAAAGCAGAATTTCAAAGTAGCTTTCTACTTTTTTTGTTTTATACATGGCCAGTGGTGGCTCGTCCCTAGGGCGCGGAGGTGCGTGCCCCCCATTCCCACGAGCTCCCAGTTCCTTTTGAAGATATTATTCGCACTCGCACAACAATTTTATATTGCCATGATAGTTTTAAGAAAAATCTGTTTTCGGTTTAAATAATAGCAGGCAATGTTTTTGAAATAGCATAGGCAGGCGCGCGGTGGTCAGCACCATGCATTGTGAAACCAAACCTTTTCTCCCCTTCACCTATCGTCCCCATCCTGCTACGGCTAGCTAGTCCTGCCTATTCTTCGTGTGAAGGCGTATTCCCTTACGCATCCCAAGGTTAAAAGCTTGTGAGATAATGTGTATAGCATGAACCAGCAATAATTTTTTATCAATAATCCTGCGTGTTCCTGCATCTTGAGGGTGTGTGTGGCGTGTGTCTTTATAATAATATTATGTAAAGTTATTTTAGGATGGTGTTTATTTGAGTTATATGTTTAAACATATTTCGTAACTAGGCCTAATATGAATAGTTCAAATCAGGCGCTTAAGACAACAAATGTTGCAATATTAACTCTTGATCAAAAAAGAGAATTGAAATCATTATGTGGGTTATGTCCTGAATTCTGTATGGAACAAAGTGAATTGAAGATAAATGAAAATCGAGTTTTTAAAAGGCAGCTCAAGTCCAAAAATGCACACACACAAAAAATGGCTGGATTTGCTGCTGTAATGTGGACAAATCTTAGTACTATTTCTCGTGTATTTTGTTTTCTCCAAGAAACAGTGGTGAATGCTTGTGGATAGTAAAAGGCGTCAATGATATAAATTTAACATAAAAGAATCAAGAATCACGAAGTATCTGTGGATCACACGAATTGTGTCACTGATCTTTCTTTGCTAGGTAAAGTAAACATATCTTCTAATCTAGACTCACAATACATGGAAAACGTTAAAAAGAAACAATACTTAACGTTGACAAAAATAGGCACATGCTAAAAAGGTTGATTTCATGTGTTAAACTCTTTGGTGTTTTGAATTACCTCTCAGGGGTCATGACAAATTAGCATCATCTACAAATCCTGGTGTCTACAGAGTTCTAATTAACTATATTGCTGAGCTGAATTCTGCAATGAAAGCACATTTAGAATCGGCCACTGTATTCAAAGCAACATCGAAAATAATACAAAATGACAGACTGGACTGCATGCTTAATGTCTGTAGGGAGAAAATAGAAAATCTGATACGAGATTCTGAATTTGTAGCCAGACAAATGATGTAACGAATCATTGTTAGATGATATCAGTGCTTAGGTATATTTTTGAAGGGTTGGCTTGTGAGAAGTTTTGAGGGTTTCTTATTCCTGAAGGAAGATGTGCAGAAACCTTAGCAAAATGCATAGTGGACTATATCAAACCTATTCTAGACATTTCAAAAGGAATATTAATACCACAGACGTATGATGGTGCTAATGTCATGAGTGGCTCGTTGGGGGTGTACAAGCCAAGATTAGAGAAACATACCCCTTTTCCTATTTTGTAAATTGTTACGCTCATCAGCTAAATTAGATATTGGGAAAAGCAACAAGTGCAAACAGCAAAGTTCGAGTTTTTTTCTCAAACCTTTCTGCTACTACCGCATTTTTTTTCGCACTCATCTCTACGATCTGACGTTTTGGAGCAAGTAGTACAAGTCAGACTACCCAGAGTTGCTACAACAAGATGGAACCACAACATTTGAACTGTTAACGTTGTGTACGAAAATAGAGATACGTTGGATGAATGCTTCGAGGTTCTTGAGGAAAAGTGCACAAACAAACTTACAGTTAACGAGGCGAGTAGCCACAGAAAGGCTTTTCAGAACCCTAATTTCGTGTTATTGTTAACTCTTTTCCACAAAACTTTACCTCGCGTGGATATATTGTGCCAACAACTACAAACCAGGAACAGATACAGTGTAATGTGGAAAAATGACATTTGCATTTTTTTAAATGAGATGCAGAAAGAGAGGGGGCAAGTGAATGAAATCGAGAAGCCAATAAACGAAGAGTTCCCTGAAAAAACAAGAAAAAGGAAAAGTAATGTTGAATGTAGCACCAGAATGGGGGATGCAAATGAAGTGTGTGATCTCTTTACAACTCATGTAAAAGGCAGCTTTGTTTTTACTGATCATCTGGAGGCAGTTTCTTTGTTATGTTATGATTCATTTCCACAATTTTCTACTTGCTTTCTGGAAGAAAAACTCAGGCGAGTAATCCAACACCACCCTTTCTTAAAAAAATAAAAACTATGATCTGTATTGGGACTATTATAAAAACGACAGGACTGTAACATTAAAGGAGCAATACTTCATAGAGAAAATTAATATTATTTCATTTTTCAGTGAGGTGACGAAGCTTCTAAAAATTATCATAACGACCCCAATGACGTCTTATGAATCTGAACGTGGATTTTTAACACTGAAAAGAATTAAGACTTTCCTATGGAACACAATGACAAATGGCAGACTGAATGCTATAGCGATGGTAGCTATCAACAAAGAACTAATCCAACAAATTAAAGCCTTTGACGACAAAGTTATGGAAAAGTTCACTAACTTAAAGGAAAGGTGTATGGACTTCGTATTTAAATAATTTCATTGTTTGTTGCGTGCTAAGTAATTTCTCGCAAGTGTAAATAATGTAAATATTGTGTATCCTACTTATCAATGTTATGAGCTTGTGGGGACATTGAACATATATAGATGCACATTACACAGATGCAGAGTTTCTACAACAGATCCACATTCTTTGATGTGATTTTTTTGTTATCTTTGCATGTTGTTTGTGATACTAATTTTTGAGTTTAAAAAAATGAATATTTAACAAAATATAATCCGAAATTTGTGTCTTCTTTTAAATTTATTATTTAGAAATAATTAATGAACTAAATAGGCCGCGCCCTCTAGCTTCTAAAGTGACGAGACACAACTGGACACGATCATACAATCAATTAAATAGAGATTCCAAGGATTACAGCAATATAATAATTCCCTATTTGGATTCTTGTATGATATTTACGGTATAACGAACAAATCTACCAAAGTTGTATTTAAGGACCGCAAGAATGTTGAAAAATCGTTAATGCATAATGGAAATAAGGATATGTGTTCTGAACTTATAGCAATAGCTCGAAGACTTCCGAAGTCTATGCCGTCACAAGAAGTACTTCTCTTCATACTACAACAAAAACTCCTGGTGAATGTGTTTAGTGCTTTTCTTGCTCTAAGGATCTTTATCACACGTCTTGTAACAGTTGCAAGTGATGAACGTAGTTTCTCGAAGCTCTAAATAATAAACTTACATATGTTCTACAATGTTTGAAAATAAACTAGTTTCTTGTCAACAATATCAATTGAACATGCTCAGGCATAAATAATAACTTGATCAGATTGAATTGGTGAAAAAATTTGCAAAAAAATAAAGGCAGGAAAGATAGATTTTGATGTGCCTGAAATTTAAGCTTTTATGAAGTATTTTAAACTATGTTAGTTTATTTTATGTTTGTTAAAAATTATTTGGGTGGCAAAGTATGTTACTTTATATTAGCAATAGATAATCAAAGATTAATTATTACTTACTTATTCCTGCAATTTAAAACAAACCCAGCAATTTTAAGTTTTGTGCTTTTGTTTTTGTACACCGCAACTGTTCTTAAAAATCGAAGTTTGCCATTTTTGGGGGGGTGCAAGTAGCTCTCCTTACCTAGAGTACAAAATAATCTGGCGCTGGCTCCTGACTCCTGGTGTGGCTCACGGTGTTTTCTAATGAAATAATGGGGGAAAATAGGCTCACTCCCTTGGTTAGTAGACAAGTGCATTATATTTGATTATTTTATATGATTGTATATTTGTGATAGGAATAGCACCGATTTTGTAAAGCATCTCGTTAGGGCTTTGAGCTTGGTGTAAGGCAAGCAAGGCTATAAAATAATTTTGAAGCTCGAGCTAGAACTATGATTTCCTCTATTGTCACTTTCTATAAGGTGCATATTCCTTTTGAGGGGACATTTCTGGTCAGCGGTATCGACTAAGTTTTTTGTAAAAGTTAATCTCTTTGGCTAAGCCATAGAATAAAATACACCAGATACACAGCTTCCAGGTTAAAATGGTTGTGCTTTTTGGAAGCCTTTTAACCCCTCAACGCAGGGACTGCTACGTACAGTACCAAGTGACAGTATCGCTATAAGGTGGGCATTTTTAAAAACAATTCAGTTTAAACAGTTGGTTTTACTAGAGAGCAAACAAAAATTGCCTTCAAGTGTCAATCAACTGGCTTTCATAAAGCTAGTTTCAAGTAGTGGCCCCACCCCCTTCTCATAAACCAACAATTCAAACAAGCCTACTCAGACTGCATATCACAAAGAAATGGTAAAACACGTGGATTCTTTTTTTTCGTTCAAGTGAATGTTTGCAAATTGTCCAGTTGTAAACAATCTTCAAATACCGTTGACTACCGGTATATACGATTTGAGTGGCAGGTAAACTTTCTTTTCAGTTTGTATCCTTTACAATAAACATGCTGAAAGTGATCTCATTTGGAAGTGCTGTTAACACTGAGGACTGCATATATCGAGCCTCAGTTCCCAAGGACTGAACCTGGCTCAAGAAGATTAGCCAAACACCCACCAGGCTGTGTATCTGTTGTTTCCTTGTATGTGGACTAAACTAACAAAAATCCTGAGTCAACACGCCACATGTGCCAAGTGCGGTCGAGATAAGTCACGGGAGGCAAGCGCATTAATAGTGACACGTGTGAGTGCGTGGTGGTATGGCGATTTTTATTTAATTTACTGGGTTGAAATGAGTAGTTGGTGGCCATGATCAGCAACAAGAATGCAAGCATCGTTGGAGAGGTTGCTAGTCTGTCTTAGTGTTGTCCCATGGGCAATGAGTCTGTAGGATAAAAGGCATTTGAAGACTGCCACTATCTTGTCCGCTCGTGCCAACAAGAGAATTGCTAGCCAAACCTATGCGTCATGTATATCTGTTAAGAGTATCGTCGTACCTTTTGAAAATTGAAGGGTTGTGAGATAAAGAGACACTAGCAATAAAGATCCGGGTATAAGTTTTAGTGGTAAAGCTTGGAGCAACCAGTATCTCTGACACACATGAAGGATTGGGTACAGCAGTGGCATACCATCAACAGCAGGGACCCTGGTTTGTTAATGGTCTCTTTAAGGGAGGAATTTTACAAAAAATGAACTTACAATTTTGTTTTAGCATAATCCAGCTTTTTTTTTTAAATATGTGTGGAGGGTAAGGGGAAAGCCACCCCTAGTACACCCGACTTGGATCTAATCCTGATCTTCCCTTCTTCGGAGGTCTAGTTGCCTGCGAGTGTAGCGCCTTAGACCATCTGGTAAATATAGCATTAAAATAAACTGTTTTAAGTCGTCCAGGAGATCATTAGACCTAGACCAGACATATTCATTGTCCAACTGCGGCCCACCAACTCAATTTAAAATACTTAAAAATGCAGAAACAAACAACAAATTAGGCTCTTGTTTTTACTACAGATTATTTGGGCATTAGGTTCCATACATTTTATGTATGACCCCTAGCCACAGACAAGTAAGAAACAGACTCTCAACCTTCCGGGGGTCTCACTGCGCTCCTTTTGCCAGCTTAAGTCCTTCAACACTGGGCTTCGCTATTGTCACTGCTGGGTGATGCTAGGACTAACCGCAGTGATCCTAGTGTTTAAGGACTCAAGCTTCCAAAAGGAACGCAACCATTTTAACCTGAAGGTTGAGTGTCAGGGTATAGTATTTGTCTGTGCCCCTGGCCAATTCTCTAGGAACTTATGCGACCTTCAGCCGGGGAACACTTTGACATGCCTGACCTTGACATTAATAAATTCACTGATTTATTATTTTTTAATTAATATAAATGAGTTAAACAGTTTTTAATAGCTAATTCATATTTTTTAATATTTCAATTTTAAACATAATAAAATTAACTTTCTAAAGATACACATTCAAATGTTTGACATTGGTAACACAAGGCATTTAAAAAAGTAATCGGAATAAATTTGAGTATTGTATTAATTTTAGAAATGGAGGAACATATATATAGCACGAATAATTCTTAACTAGTGTCTTTAACTTATGAATATGTCGAGCTAAACATTTGTCATTTGCTCAGAGAGAGACATTCAACATTTAAATATACTTTATTTAAGCCTATAATCAATATGTTTTCTGTTTGATTATATACTTTCAAATTGTATTGCTGAAAGCTTAAACCATTTTCACATCAAACTAGGTCATAAACAACATGTTTCTCGAGATCCCGCAAAAGTTGTTCACTAATAGTACCTAGCACACGAACTTCTGAAATAACTTGTTCAGCCAATTTTCGTTCTTCTTCCACATATCTTGGATTATAGGTGAACCAAAGTCCTAAAGCACATCGCCGTCCTCGTTGAACTCCAAATACTCCATGTAAGTTTTCGGAACCAGCTGAAAAGCCAACTAATCTTCCACATTTTGGTTTGACTAGACTCTGAAAATAAATATTTATGAACTTAAAATATTACATTAATAAATTATTAACCCAATCTATGGGCACCCCAACAAACTACCGCAACTGTCAACAATACAATATGTATTGTACCTAACAATATAATGTGTTATTTTCACTACTGTAATTAATTTATGAGCTCTGGAACCATTGAACGAGGTAGATCTTGAACAAGCAAGCGTGTGGTGGTGGCAAAAAGTATTATAAAGCTCGTTTGCATTTATTAAAAAATGTATACATAGGCTATATTTCTTAGATTGGAAAATTAACATATGCGCACTATGTAATTTAGATGTAAATATATATTCTCAATATAATAGTACAACAATGTAATTTTCATTGAACACCAGAGTTAACTTTGTTATTAATGCACAAAAAATGTGACGCTAAGCATTAAATGTTATTCCTTTTTACTGTAACACTAATTGGGTTAGCAAATTATGAAAAATAATATACAATTGGCTTAGCAATATAGAAAATCCAATAAAATAGTAATCATATGAATTATATAAGAGTGTGGAGGGAGAGGGGGTGGAGGAAAATCTTAGTGCTGTCCCGGAATTGTCACTTTTATTAAATACTATCATTAGGGCCTACTATGTATAAAAGGATAGTAAACTATTATCAATGTTGATCGCTAAAATAGGTTTGTGATTTTTAAAAGAGTCTTTCTACAAAAATCCCACCATTCCTCATACAAATACTGTCACAACCAGTGGCGTTGTTAACATTATAAAGCAGGAGAGACTGACAGTCGTCTTACCTTATATCTACTTAAATTAGCCGATGGTTTAACAGGCATTATATGTATATCCAATTTTTGGTCATGTGACACGAAATATTTTATCATAGTAATCTCACTAAGAAATAACCCGCCTCGGTGGCGTAGTTAGTTAACGCGCTAGTTTCGTGTTGAGAAAGTCTGCCAAGGACGGGGAGATTGAGGCTCGAATCTCTGTCGGGTGAACTGGGGTGGCTTTTCCTTATTGGTTTTCAACTCTCCATCCAAACAAATGCGGTTTCACTTCCTCCATCTTCAACCTTCCCAATTTCTAACGCATTAGCGTAATTAGTACCTAAGCGTATAACCCGAACGGGTAATAAGACGTGGCGCTATAAGAGAGAGAAAGAGAGAATAAGATATCTTATATATAAAATTCTCGTGTCACAATGTTCGTTCCCGTACTCCTCCGAAACGGCTTGACCGATTCTCATGAA
>CABFOW010000865.1:175107-191060 GCA_902141385.1 Timema californicum | reverse complement strand
AAAAAAAAAAAAAAAATTCTAAGAAGTACTACAGGGGGGGCAAGAATGGACAAGATGATAAATGTGAGGGTTAGAGGGATAGTTAAGGAGGAGCCAGTGAAGGATAGGATAGAGGAGGTATGATGAAGGTGGTACAGTCATGTGAGGAGAATGGAGGAGGATAAGATACCAAGGAAGATGCTGGAGATGGAAGAGGTGGTAGAGATAAAGGATGCGTAGGAGAGGGTTGTGTTACAAACAGACCCTGCCATCGGCTGGAAACTGTCCGTGTCGATGATTATAACATTGTAATGAATAACAGTTGTGTTGTTTGTGCCGACTTGTTAATCGTGACTTGGAAATGCGTTTCAGGGTGATTCAGGGGGTCCCCTGACTTATGCCGGAATCCTGGTGGGGGTGGTTTCTTTCGCTAAGGGTTGTGCCTACAAGAACTACCCCACAGTTTACACCAAGGTATCTGCCTTCCACCACTGGATCGAGGCTAAACTGGGTGAGTTTGAACTTGGCCTCATTAAGGAGATAATGATTGTCGATGTTGCAAGTTTTCAGGAGGCCCTACTGCATGTCCGAGGGGATTCGGTTACATAAGTTACCTTAATATCACTTACCTTGAGGTATCTTTCGACCTCTGCGATACCTAGGATAAACTTTGTGAAATAATTTAATTTGTTCTTTACCAGATATTTTTGTATCACTTTTTTTTCTTCCTACCTGTTCAGGTTTTATACATATATGTTAATTACTCTAATGAGTTAGGGATGAGGAAGGTTGAATAGAGGAAGTGTACCCGCATTTGCATGGAGGTAGAGTGGAAAATAATTTGGGTAAAACCACCCTCAGTACACTCGACTGAGATTGGAACCCCGATCTTACCGTCATCGGCAGTCCGATCTATTACAAGACAAAGTGTCATCAACATTCTTTGGACCCTGATTGGCTTACTAACTTATCAATGTTCTCATAGTTATATATCGTTTCTATACTTTACTTTTTATTTTGTCCATACATCTTATAATATTATTTCTTGGATTCATTTTTTCTTCAAATACTTCCACCCCCCATATTTCTAGAAAAAAAATAGAATGATTTAAATGTACATTTTCATTTTAACCTATTTAAGTAACTTATAACACTACCTCTCGAGTTGATTTTGATCACAATAAAATGAAATTTTGATAGCAATTTAACTTTCATCTGCGATCAAATGGAAAATGGCCACAAAATTGGCCAATTGCTGACACCTGCTTCAGCCCATTCGACCATCGAAACAGGTCAATTAGGAAGGGTAACTTAGGTAAAATATATCAGCACAATGACCTGGGTAAAGTTAGGGTGTAAATCCACAAGCTTTTGTTAATAAAGGGAACTTCTTCAATTATTTGTCCCAACAATTTCTATCCCAGAACTACCCGAGTAATTTTGTTGGTCAGGAACGTAAGCCAAGGACCGTATTTTTGCAGTTTTTATATTAAACTTATTTTTTAGCAAATTAAATCAAATATTGCTACAAGAGAAACAAAAAAGTTTAATTTTCTTCACACGGTGATAGCAACAGTTGTCGAGGGTGTCCAGGAATTTAATGACAACTTTTTATCTCCATTTAAAAAGTGTCTAATCTAATGTCGCTATGCTCATGACAGATATTCAACAACTGTTGATATCACCATCTGAAGGAAATTAAACTGTGTTTTTACTGTAGCTATATTTTATTTATTTGCTATGAAAACTGGATAAACACTGACCTGTTCTTGTGTCCTCTACACCCCCCACCTAACCCTTCCCCATTTAACCATATTGGTAAATGGAGATATGGGATGAAACGTTGTCTCAACATAGATTGGAATAAATAAAACAAAACGAGGACAGAATTAAGGAATGAAATGAAATGGAACCGAAATGACTATTCTTTTCTCTGTGGTCAGAGTTCATGGCTGCAGATGCAGAGGCCTCGGGTTTGATTTACGGCGGTTCCAGATCCGCTCTTAAGCAGTGGGTCTGGAATGGTGTAAAACTCAGCCTCGTGATGAAAAATGAGGAGCCACTTGAATAAATAAGTAACGGATCAGGTCTAGAAAACTGAGATTAATGGTCGGAGGGTTTGTTGTGCTGACCACATGACACCCTCTATCCGCAAATATTAGTACTATCATCACTAACGACGGTGGCCACTCGATCAATATATCTCACTTGCAGGCTCAAGCCATGGAGTTTTTTTTAATTGCAAGCAATAAAAAATATATATGTATTACTTTTGTATCGCTATTTATTTTTTCAGCCGATCACAAGAGGAGTCTTTTCAAGAACTTGGCAATACCGATTAGAAGTGTGTTTCACCATCAAGCAAGAATACTCTACTTTTAAGGAATATATACATGTCTTGAGCTCAATTAATTAAATTGTAAATGAATGATTATAATTAATAAATTAAAATTAAAACTTAAACTTGTTATCATATTTTATCACATTCTTATTATTTCGTGGTATTTAACATGCACTTTATAAACCACTGATCATATCCTTTGGATTAAAAATTGACACTTGGACATGGGAATCGAACCCTGAACCTTTGACTTAGTACGCCAATGCTCTAACTACTGAGCTATCCAGAAGACATTACCCATGGCTATTCTTCACTCATATTTTAAGGCAGAGTCTGTGATGGACATGCGGAAATGGTCAGCTACATATGAACGACCAATAAAGATAACGAGCTATCGGATAACGCAGCCACCTTCTGGATATCTCGGGGGTTAGGGCATTGGCGTACCAAGCCAAAGGTCCTGGGTTTTGATCCCCATGTTATCATTCTTTAATTTTCACAATATAATATTTAGATGTGTCTATGACCGTAAATATAATGGCATGGCTTTTTAATCCACCACTGATTATGCCAACATATGACCTACAAACTAACTTAATTCTAGAACAGGACAGGCACCACACCCAGTCCCCCTGACTGTCAATTTATCTTGTTCCTAAGATACTCTCATGTCCCTAAGATATGTATCATGGTGTTAAACTCCAGTATGTTGAGTAATCCAACTTCGAAAGTGGGAAACCTTCGTAAAGACGCCAGCGTTCCCTTCTCGGGCACAGCCTAAACCCCAAGACACGACCCCGACGAGGACATTATCGGACACCAAGGGGCCTCCTGAGTCTCCCTAGGGGACACAAAAAAAAAACAGAGTATTTATTTCCGCTTTCCTAGTGGTGAAATTTAAAAAAACTGTCTTTAAGAAATGGGTGGTGTTGTGACAGTAAGACATGAGATAGCATAAGGCACCTGCACGGATGAATTGTAGTAAAATAATAGTTCATAATTATGTAAAGGAGTCCTTAACTAAGCTTGTAGTTTTAATTACTTATCTATTTCTTAGCACCGCATTCCACAAGTTTTACGAATAGCACCCATTAGATGAATCTTAGTAATAACATTTTGCATTCTTAATCTATATACAATCAGAACATTAAAATTATTTTTCATTTACAATAATTTATAATAAGTTACTGCAAATAAAAATAGAAGATTTAAAAATTAATTTAACTATTATTGTAAATGATAACAAATTTATTCTCAGTAGTTGATCCTTCAACTAGAATTATAAATGTATCAATTAATTACTTTATTATATAACATTATATTTACTATTCATAAGGAATTTAAAGTTTTGATTAGTACTAAAAAATTCAAGAACTAACACTAATCTTTACTTGAATTTTTTTTATTAAAAAAATAATTTTTCAGGCTTATGTCTTTATGTTTTCACAAGATCACCTTTTCTGGTTATATGCACGTACTAATTACGCTAATGTGTTAGGGATCAATAAGGTTGAATTTAGGGAAAATGTACCTGCATTAGTGTGGCGGGAGAGTGGAAAACTATTTAGGATAAACTGCCCTCAGCATATTCGACTGAGATTTGAACCTTGTTATCCCCATCATCGCTAGTCCACTCCTCTGCCAGATTGATGCCTTATACTATGCAACCACTGAAGCGGTTACTTAGATCATGTTAAATTTTACATCATGCACTGAAATAACCTTGAATTCAAAAGTACATATGATAAAAATAAAAATATTCTTACCTGACAAGCGTCCTTTCCCCCCTTAAGGTTCCCGGCACACAACATGGTTTCCTTATTGATGGGAATCGGTGAAAGCGCCATTTCACATTCCTCGTAAGAGATTACATTTAGGTTTACTTTGCGGAGCACGTCGCTTGCGGTGCCGTTCTCCTGTAGTCGGAACGAACGTAAATCAGAATTGTGCCGAGGTGGGGTGGATAAGAGGTATTTTGAAGGTTCAAACCCCTTACTAAAGATTCTTTAATTAACACCGCGTATAACTACCCTTTTGGGTTACAAATAAGGGTGTGCAAAGACCACTTTTCCATTTCGAAGCAAACTCGAAGCGAATAAATGAATTATTCTTGAAGCTGAATCAAAGTTTGAATTTAACTCGAAGCGAATAAATGAATTATTCTTGAAGCTGAATCAAAGTTTGAATTTTTTTTTGTTAGTTGTTTTACACTTGAAAAAAATATTATATTGTGGTTATTTAAATTACTTTATGCACTAAAAATTACTTGGAATTTTTTTTATTGCATAATTGTTTGTAATATTTTGTTTCAAATCTGATAAATCAAGCTATTATCACAACAGGCATTTCAATTACTTTAGATTTTTTCATATTAATATTTATTTGTAATGAATATAACAACTCAAAATGCCGGTAAATGAACATAAATTGAGTATTTTAGCTGTCAATATTTTTATTGGCAAAGCTTCGAGGTCGGAATTTTTTCGAAGCAAAGTCGAAGCTTCGCACCCCTCTAGTTATACACTTATGTACTAATTGCTCTAATTTGTTAGGGATAAGTAAGTTTAAAACTAAAAAAGTGTACCAACATTTGGATGGAGGAAGAGTGTAAAGCCATTTAAGGAAAAGCCACTCTCACTACACCTGACCAGTTGAGCGTTCTCACCACTTGTGTTAACTAGATCTGCTTGCTAGGTTGTAGCGCTATCAGCAGGGCTTATATGCATGCGCGCACCAGTAAAAACAGTACCAACCTTTCATATTCTGAATAAAAATATATTTACCCTTCAGACAGCTATCTGGCAGATAAATCCAGTTCTTAAGACGCGTAAAACATTAAAGTGGCTGATAACTTTTATCTCCCAATAGCAATATTTATCCGGTAGTCATAAGACCGGCCCTTAGTTATTGGTGGTTCAGAACCAATTATAATTATAGGATAAACCTAACAACCAGACCCCAGACCAGTAATTTAACACTTAACTGAATGTATGAATGTTGAATGGATTATAAGAAATAATGTTAACATTTAGTTACTACTTAAATGTTCTATTATCCTTTTATATTTATATTTCCTCTTATGTTGATAATTTTTACAAGATTCGGGTTTCTAAAATAGATTGGAGATTCAGATTTGTAAAATAATATATTCTAACCAAATCGATATTTATAATTGATTGTCTAGCTCTATTTTAGTTTAAAGTGACTGCGGCAGCCCAAATAAAACTGGCCCACCCGTGGTTTAGACATAAATACTTGCCAGATCATAGTGATTAAAATGGAAGGTGGGGTTTAAGGGAGGAAACTCCTCGGGCTGCAAATGATAGGAAATGTCAATGTGAAGACACTGATTATTAATAATTAATATTTAGCACCGCGTCTTACTACCCGTTCGGGTTATACGCTTTAAGTACTAATTACTCTAATGGATTACGAATTGGTAAGGTTGAATTAGAGGAAGTGAATCCGCATTTGCGTGGAGGGAGAGTGTGAAAACCATTTAGGAAAAACCACCCCCAGTTCACCCGACCGAGATTCGAACCTCGATCTCCCCGTCCTCAGCGTTGAGCTCAACACAAGCGCGTTAGCCAACTACGCCACCGAGGCGGGTGACACTGATTATTGTTTTTTAAATCTAAAATGCAAACATCTAACTCAAAAAAGTACTTACCGTTGTCGCCCCCCAGCCGGTAACTGTGACCAAGGTACCTGGTTGTAGCTCGAATCCGGCAGCTGGCAAATTTGCCAGTTTAACCCGTGTGTTAAGGTCAAATGGGGCATCCACCTAACATTCGGGAAATACAACAAACATATTAAACACAAACAATTAAATCAATTTTATCATACACTTTATAAAATGTTACGTAAAATATAGTGAATCTATACACTATCTAATAAAATTAAATTTAAGAAACAAAAGTAATATAAAAGGTTTTCCGAATTAAAAATATGTACAATTGTGTTTGTGTACCTTCAAAAGTGCGATGTCATAGTCGAGTTGATTAAAACTTGTGTGTTTGATGACCTGGATGATGTTCCGGACCTGTGCAGGCGGTTCCTTGGCTGACGTGCTTTTAAGAGTCGTGGATCCACCTCGCAAAGTCAAGTGCGTCAAAGAATGTCTATAAAAACAATGATATTACAATAACTACCCTTTTATATAAATAATAAAAAATAGTGATAAAAAATATATATTAAACTAGATGTATTTAAAATAAAAAAATAAATTAATTAATAATATTTAGCACCGTGACTTGCTACCCGTTCGGGTTATACGCTGAAGTACTAATTACTATAATGGATTAGGAATTGGGAAGGTTGAATTTAGAGGAGGTGAACCCGCATTTGCGTGGAGAGAGCGGAAAACCGTTTAGGAAAAACCACCCACAGTTCACCCGACCGAGATTCGAACCTCGATCGTCTTGGCAGTCGAGCTCAACATGACTAGCACGTTAGCTAACTACGCCACCGAGGCGAGTAAAGAAAAATAGATCCAACATTTAATTTTTAAAATTTAGAACTGTGTCTTACTAAACATTTGGGTCACATGCATATGTACTAATTATGCTAATATACTAGGAATGAGGGAGGTTGAGATTAAAGCAAGTGTACCAGAATTTGCATGGAGGGAGAGTGGGAAACCACTCTCATTACTTCCTACCATTATTCTAACCTCAAGCTCCCCGCCGTCAGCGCGCCAGTCTGTTATGAGAGTTACACCTTAGACAATTTAACCACCTAAGCGGGCTATATTATGATTATATATTAATAACACTTATCCACCTACAAGTAATATATGATAATGAAGACAGGAAAAAAAATAACTATGGATTTAAAGATAAATTAACTACCCAATAGGAAAATAAGGCAGCTCTCCCCCCCCCTACATTTAGGATATGAGTGATTTATAACCCATTTTAAACATTTCATGTTGAGAAACAAAAATTTTTCCTTTTCTAATAAATAAAATGTGAACAGCACAATAAATTAACTATTTTTGTTTGTTTTTATCATTTAAAAGTTGTTTACAAATCCTCACCATATTCATATTACTCTAGACCAAATGACAACAATGTAAGTTAAGTAATGTGAAAAGTGTATTACTTTGTGAAACAATGCGCCGCCGACAGGACCCAGACTGGACTGATGAGGGTGGCCCCACAGTTATGGTTGTTCTTGTGCGCGACAGACAACTGAAACATCGGATTCTCGTTAACTCTGCTGGCCCGGGTTCGTTGAGCCCACACTTCAATTATTATTATTATTATTATTATTATTATTATTATTATTATTATTATTATTATTATTATTATTATTATTATTATTATTATGTTATACGCACTTACGCTAATGTGTAATGGTAGGGTGATTGTGAGATGAAATGGAGGACCTACAGTTTAACGTGGGATCCCACACTTCAAGCTTTCATTATATTAATTCACTAATTTGAATCTTAATTAACTTAACGACCCACTTCTGTGGACAAATGGTTTAAGGCTTCACTATTGTGATATACAAATGGGGTTCGAATCCCAGTTTACTGAGGATTTCCTAAAATGGTTTCACACTCGTCTTCCACATAAATGCGGGTAGGTTGGTTACTTCTAAAAGGTTCCCTTCCTCATCCCAAACCCATCAAAGTAGTTATTTTAATTATATGTATACAACCTGAACAGGTAGTAATCCATGGTGATTAAAAAAAATCCATGTTGTTGTCTACTAGCCTCTTATTTACTCATCTAAACTATTTTATTATAAAACAGTTTGTCAACTATTATTGTTATTTTTATGTAGGAATAATCTAATTCCCACTTAAGAAAGGCAGGTCATTTTTACTATTACATTTGTGGCAGCACTGTTTGCAGGTTTTGTTTTTAATATTACGTCTCATTACCTATTTGAGTTATACGGGTATGTAGTAATTCCTATAATGTGTTAGGGATTAGGAATGTTAAATTCAGATGAGGTGTACCCGCATTTGCGTGGAGGTTGTGTCTAGGGGGAAAAACCTCAGTACACCCGACCGAGATACGAACCCTAATCTTCCCGTCATCGTCCAATCTATTGCAAGAGTGACACCTTGGACTATTCACTCATAAAAAAAAGGGCATTGTTTGCAGTTAAAAGTGGTCTAACACCTTAGATTAGTCAGTAGTGTGTTTGTGTACTGAGCTAAGGATCCCGGGTTCAATTACTGGCATGGACGAAAAATTTATCATTAAGGAAATGTGCTTAGCTTAAAGCTCAGGAACTATTTATAAAAATATATTTCAAATCAAAGATTTTTATTTTTAATAAAACTACAACTTAAAACAATGAAAAGTTATTTAGTATCTCAAATATTATTATTATTAGCACCGCGTCTTACTACCCGTTCGGATTATACTTACGCTAATGTGTAATGGTAGGAGGTGATTGTGAGATGAAATGAAGGCCCTACAGTTTAACGTGGGATCCGAACCACGATGGAGGCCTGGCACTCCTCTACATTCACAAGTTGTCTTGTCAGAGGTGAAGGAAGGGTTTGGTAATCAGATAAATCTGTGCCGGGACCGAGGATTGAACCTCCACCATACAAGTCCAACACCTTACCCCTTGACCGCCAGGTATCTCAAATAGTTCTGAAATAATTATGAAAATTGGAAATTTCTGTATATGTAAAGTAACCTCAACGCCATTTTCATGGGTAAATGAGAACTACCATTTTGTTTATAATACTAAACAATACTTGGATAAAATATTTAATCAAAATCATTTGAATTATTTCTATCTTTCTTTGGCCTTCAGAAGACTATCCTTAATAAATAAATAAATAAATATATATATATATATATTTCAATATATATCAATTTCAATGACATCTATATGTAGTTCTATTAAAAATAAAAATCTTTGGTTTGAAATATATTGATATATATATATCTGTTTTTAATAGAACTACATATAGATGTCATTGAAATTGAAATGTATTGTTATGTTTGTTGATGGACAGAGATGTGCCTTTTTTCTCAATGGTTCTGTAACAGTAAATATTTTTTAATTCATGCTCTTTTGGAGTAATGTGATGCTCTTTTTTGCCATCATGTTTCTGCAATAATGTAAGTTGGTTTGTTTCACAAATCTTACGAGTTTTTAGTAAATGTCACTATTTTTTACATCCATTACTGTTTCCAGCCTGTGGCCTGGGTCAGTTTTTTATTCAAGTCATATATTTTCCACTACCAGTTTGCTAGGACTGTCTTAGCTTTATATACCTTATAATATAACTTTAAACTAGGACAGACACAACATCCAGTCCCTGGTCGTTAATTTATCCCTGTGAAAGGGTAAACCCAAAATTTCATGATCTATTTTCGGGGCTGCCAACTGAGCTAAGGTGTCGGACAAGTACATGTCCCTATATTAAGGTAAAAGAAAGAGAAATTCTATGCGGTGAATAGTTTTTTTTTTCAAGTCAAATATTAAAAAGTTCAATTATTAATGTGTAACATAAACTTATGAATTGAGAATACTTCAACTTTACAAACAAATACAAACATATAGCTAATATAAGACTTGTGTAATATATTTGGGTCATTTATTGTTATCCAACTTTATAATTTCATAATCACCTGAGTTGATTGAATTTTGTTACTGAAATAAATTGCTATTTCTAGGTCAGAGTCAGGCGTTTAAACAGTGTGACCAACTGTGCCAGCATTCACACACAGTGTGCTGCTCGAACAATCACAAGTTTACAATGTTTATTATTATTATTAGCACCACGTCTTACTACACGTTTGCGTTATACGCACTTACGCTAATGTGTATTGGTTGAAATAAAGTACCTACAGTTTAACGTGGAGTCCAAACCACGGTGGAGGCCTGGCATTCCACGCATTCACAAGTTGTGATTAATACACGTCTTGTCAGAGGGTAAAGGAAGGGTTTGGTAATCAGATAAATCTGTACCGGGACCGAGGATTGAACCCCGGACCCCCAGCACAGAAGTCCGACACCTTACCACTAGACCGCCAGGTCACCATTTACAATGTTCATTATTATTGCAATCACCTGATGCGGGTACATGGTGATGGTGGTTGGCTCTCCCCCTACAATCCTAGCGGTTTTATCTTTCATGTTCCTCCTCGCGGAAAATCTCGCAGATGTGGCAGTTTTGCTGTTAAAAACTTTAGGAGGGGAAAAACAAACAAACAAACAAAGCCCATTAAATAACTGCTTAGTTGAAAATCTAAACAGAAAACTAAATAAAAAAGTTTTTATTCTTAGCGTTTGCCACCAGGATTTGTCGGCTAGACATTCCTTGTCTTCTCCTAGCAGTGGTGGATATGTGTAACCATCTCATCAGCTGGAATAACTTTAAATGATAGGGTAGCAATGGTCAAATGTTCAGACACTAGTATTTAATATGATTTGGAAGATATTATAAAATAACTCTATGTCTATTAGCCACTAAAAGCTATTTTTTCTACAAAAATAGATCAGATATGATTGTCTACAATAATATGTATCAAGTTATATATCATTTTCTAATAAGGCATTCAATGTTACCCGGCCATTCAAAGATACCCCATTTGACCGCACATTTAACATTTATCCTTACTATGTCCTGAGGCCTGGACCGTAACTCAGGGCCTATATGTTACATTGTTTCTCTACCTCCAATAATTTGCTAGTTATCCAATTTACAATCATATTATTTAATTTAGTGTTGATTATAGCTCCTAATCTAAGTGTCTCTATCTCCCTATCTTCTAATTTTATCCCACTAGTTGGTCCGCACCGGGTATTTTACACCCCCGTTACTCTGCCCCGATGGGTGTCCCGCCGCTTCCGGATCTAATAGTCCCTGGATCGGCACATTTAATACTAGGATTATTTATTTCTTAGCTTATGTGCTAAGGCTGAACCTGCTTTTGCATAAAGGAATATTGGGAAACCAATCATATTAAGACATCCCAGTACACCCGGCCTAGATTTGAACCTCGACCTTTCTCGTCATCGGCGAACCAGACTAGAAGAGACTAATTCCTTTACCTAGCAAATCTGACCAATGCGGGTCATAGTAAAATAATAATGTTCACTTGTATAAAAACCTTAATCTAGAAACCAATTTTGTTATCTACAGGTTGGAGCAGAAAGTGTTGATACATTTATTACTATTATTTAACAACGTGTCTTACTACCCGTTTGGGTTATACACTATTGACACATATATCTTTACTATTTTAACTAATAAATACTTCAAAATAAACTTAAAATAACAACAAAAGATTGACAATTTTCTACATACCTTTGAATTATTCATTTCTTAAAAAAAAACAATGTCCTTAAGACAGCCACCATTATATGACATGCATACACTGATGCGTGCACTTCTCAAATCTTGGCATGGCTTTATACAATGTCTTTTACTGAATTTCTTCAGACACCACTATAATTCTTTAAGTTCCTGAATTGTTCTTGGGTGAGTCGCATACACATTACTTTCTTACATGCCCCCCACACAAGAAAAAGTCTGAAGCTGTCAAGTTTGGTGAACGTAGTGGCCAGACGATGTCCCCAAATCGTGAAACAAAGGGCCCCAGGAGACATTGTGTGAAGCATTTCCATTGGTGTTTGACCTTTCTGAACCTTGAACGGCACTGTAAGGGAACAAATACCAACAACACGTTTTTCCAGCTAGTTGGGGCAACGGCCCACGCAGCTCGAAAATCAGCCTACTCGGAGGATCGACTACCCTCGGGCCGGCCACCCAACTCCGTCACAACCCAGGCAGCCAACACAGACTTTTTCTTGTGAGTCGTAGGTGACCTGGCGGACTAAGGGTAAGGTGTCAGACTTCTGTGCTGGCGGCCAGGGTTCAATCCTCGGTCCCGGCACAGATTTATCTGATTACTAAACCCTTCCTTCACCTCTGACAAGACATCTTGTGAATGTGGGGAATGCCAGGCCTCCACCGTGGTTCGGATTCCACGTTAAACTGTAGGTCCTCCATTTCATCTCACAATCACCCTACCATTACACATTAGTGTAAGTGCGTATAACCTGAACGGGTAGTAAGACGCGGTGCTAATAATAATAACAATTCTTGTGAGTCATGTTCGAGTGATTCGGCCAAGGACAATTCAGGAACTTAAAGAAATAATTGTGGTGAAAGTTGAAGCAATTCAACAAGAAACATTGCACAAAGTCGTGTCAAGATTTGAGGAGTGCATTCAACAATCTTTGGCATATAGTGGTGGAGCTATGTAGATGATCGGCAATATTTTGTTACTATTTTAATTTTAATTTGAAGTATTTAATAGTTTAAATAGTAAAGATATAGTGTTATTTAAGGTACACACATTTTCTTCCCCGCCCTGTACAGTGCTATATTTAAAACAAGACACACATTGAAAGCCATTACTACAGAATGACACCTAAGCGCTCCTACACACGTAAGATTCATTAAAAAAAACCCTTGTATTTGACATGTTTTGCCAACATTCACACTTTGTACTTTTCTGTCTAAAAATAAACTAAACCTTATTAAAAAAGTGATTCTTACCATAATAGAGGATAATAATATGTATAAATGTTATGACATAGTCCATCTTCCTAAACTGTCCTTTGTGACTGTACACACACTTTGTGGTTAAGAACTTATGTCACAATAAACAAAGACAAATATATCTACACGACACCATGAGGAAGCTACCATGAAAAGGTTTGTATGTATCAAATGTTTATAATCAACACATTATGAAACAACTTCAATTAAGATATCAAATGACCACAATAATTGAATCTATACTAAAATTCAGTATATGAGTAAAGATAAATGGCAATGACAAATTTACCCTTGACCTTGTGCCCCACAATATATTAACAAACATTCCCTAGGCGCATTTTAAAATTAATATATATTTACCACCGCGTCTTACTACTCATTCGGGTTATACACTTTAATTACTAATTACGCTAATGGATTAGGAATTGGGAAGGTTGAATTAGAGGAAATGAACACACATTTGCGTAGAGGGAGAGTGGAAAACCATTTAGGAAAAACCACCCCCTGTTCACCCGACCGAGATTCGAACCTCGATCTCCCCGTCCTCAGCAGTCGAGCAGCTCACGACGACTAGCGCGTTAACCAACTCCACCACTGAGGCGGGTTTAAAATTAATAAGAATTTGACCCACTTCGGTGGTCGTGTGGTCTAACGCGCTATTCTTGTGTTGGACTAGACTGCCAAAGACCGGGAGATCAGGTTTCAATCCTGATCGAGTGCACTGAGGGTGGGTTTTCCATAAATAGTTTTCCACTATCCCTTCACGAAAATGCGGGTGAATTTCCTCTAACTAAGTCTTCCTAATCCTTAAACCATCAGTGTAGTTAGTACATAAGCGTAAAACCCGAATGGGTATTAACATGCAGTGCTTAAAAAAAGCTGAAATAAATTACTCTTAACAAATTTTAGTGTAAATTTAAAATACATTTTGGTAATAACAATAAATTAAGACAAATATGAATGAGTAGGTATTTAGAATTATTGAAAATCAAAGACAAATAGAAAATAGCTGTATTTAAAATTCAAATACTCAGGGCTTCTAGGTTTGATGGATTAATCTGTTTTAGTGCCGCGTCTTGCTACTCATTCGGATTATTCGCTTATGTACTAATTATGCTAATGGATTAGGAGTTGGGGAGGTTGAATTTGAGGAAGTGAACCCACATTTGCGTGGAGGGAGAGTGGAAAACCATTTAGTAAAAACAACCACCAGTTCGCTCGTCCGAGATTCGAACCTCGATCTCTTCATCTTCATTAGTCGAGCTCAAAACGACTAGCGCTTTAGCCAACTACGCCACCGAGGCGGGTACCAACCGGGATTGAACTCCCTTTCATCTGCAGTCTAGTCTATTGTGAGAGTAGCGCATTAGACTATGCAGCCACTGAAATGGGTTATGATTTTTTTATTTGTTGAAATCAAAATTTTAAGTTTTAAATAAACTATATAAATAAATACTTGAAATTTAGCACAGATATTTAAAGAAAGAGTTTTTTCCCCCTTGATTTTTTATTGTGTTTCATTACCTGTTTAAATTATATGCATATATATATATATTATATGAATGTGGTAAGAATGGAGAGAAAATGTATCTTGATTTGTATTAAGGGAGAGAGTGTAAAACTATTTGGGGAAACTATCCTCAGGACACCCAACCAGTATTGAACCCTGATCTTTTCGTCAGCGGCAGTCTAGTCTAATGTAAGAGTGACGTCTTAACCCCCATTCGACCACCCTAGGGGTAAGGGAAAGAGTTTATATACTGAACACAAAAATAAATTATCTATTTTCAAATAAGACATACCTACAGGTAGTTTCAGAAAAACTAAGCAAGGAGGCATTGAACCACCACAAAGATGGCACATACATATTTGAAAGCTTAAGATAAAATAGCAGCAGATATTTATCCAAACCAACCTAATATTGGTTATGATTACAATATAGCACTGTTGCCAAGTCTTTAATCACCTACTGAATTAAATGTTGGCTCCCACCATAGCTAAGGAATTATGTTTTGAATGAACTGTTAATAAAGATAATGAAACGTACCATATGTTAAAATTGTCTCAGTTACACAAAAGACTAATAAGCAGGTACCGCGTGTTTTCTTACAGGAACTAAATACATTGTAATAAATAGTCAAATTTTGTTTTACAAGTACATTAAGTCGCGCAAGCTTTGTGAAGTAAAGATTAGGAAGAAACTCAATGTCAACAGACATAATAGAGTAAACAAATTTAAGTACTGATGAATTTATGAACTTATTAAATGTGAATATGACACCTTTATATTTGATAACTCTTTAAGCTTTGAACAAATCTGTGTGATTAGAACACAAGCCGCCTGCACCATTGGTCATGTAGTTTAAGGCATCCCACAATAGAATTGATTGCAGATGACAAAGGAGATCATTTTTGAATCTTAACCCATTGAGCTGGAGGTGATTTTCTTATATATATATATTTTTCTGACGCATCTAAGTACTTGTTTGAGTCAGACACATACATTAATCATGCTAATAGAGTATAAATGAGGAAATTATAGTTTTAAAAGAAATGTATCCCCATTTGTTTGAAGGTTGAGTGAAAAACCACTAAGGAAAAAAATTATAATTACACCCGACTGGGATTTGAACCTCGTTCTCCCTATCATTGGCAGTTCAGTTGAACTTGAGAGTGATGGTCTGGCTAGACCATGCAACCACCAATGCAGGTTTTTATAATTTCATTTATCGCTGTTTTTCCTGTCCTCTCCATGTGATGATGTGGGTGCATTTCTTCTTAGTTACTCTCAAAATAGGGTGACCCGGTGGTCTAGGGGTAAGGTGTCAGACTTCTGTGCTGGGGGTCCGGGGTTCAATCCTCGGTCCCGGCAAAGATTTATCTGATTACCAAACCCTTCCTTCACCTCTGACAAGACATCTTGTGAATGTGGGGAATGTCAGGCCTCCACCGTGGTTCGGATTCCACGTTAAACTGTAGGTCCTCCATTTCATCTCACAATCACCCTACCATTACACATTAGCGTAAGTGCGTATAACCCGAACGGGTAGTAAGACGCGGTGCTAATAATAATAATAATAA
>CABFOW010000865.1:142636-174932 GCA_902141385.1 Timema californicum | reverse complement strand
CTCTCCAAATACCTACCCCTAAGGAATATTCGTTGTACTAATACAAAGGATAAACATTAAATAAGACCTGCTTTAGTGGCAGCGTGGTCTAACGCGCTACCCTCGCGGTAGACTAGACTGTTGATGATGGGAAGATCGAGGTTTGAACCTCGGTAGGGTGTGCTGAGGGTGGTTTTTACAAAATGGTTTTCCACTTTCTCTCCAAACAAATGCAGTTGTCACACACAAATCCAATCTCAAAGAGATAACATTTTAATTCTTGAGGGGAGTAGAACCAGGAACCTTTTGACACATGTATGGCTGAACAAGATAAGGAGTTAGTTCTAAATGTACTGACAACATAAAACTAATTATATAGGGGAGATATAGGAGGAGTAGCGATTTAGTGCTCTATCATATAATACACTGCATTTTACTTAAAAGAGCAGATCATTAAAAATGTAACACTATCATTATACCCATAAATAAACTAATCGAATGACACTTAAATAATAACATCAACTTTTAATTAGTAGATTATTTGTTGGTGATAGAATCTGACTGTTTAGTTAGACATATAAATAAATGTTACCATTATACACATTAACGTTTGATAGACATCTGTATCGATACTAGATTGTTCAACTTAAAACCTAAATAATGACCCAAACCGGTGACCAACGCATCAGTCTCATATTGCCTGGTTTATCGGTGACGATAGAGGCCGAGGTTCAAATCTTGGTACAGTGTGATGGGGTATTTTTTTTTTCTTAAATAATTTCTACTCTCTTTCTTTATAAATACTGGTACATTTTCTAAAAATTCTCCCCTTCTCCACCCTAACACATTAGTGTAGATATGTGAATAATCCAGACAGGTAGTAGTGATGCACAAAGCTCAGAATATGTTTTATTTATGCTATATTTAGTTTGAATCAATTTAATGTTTGGTGTAGCTATCTGTACAAGAAGAAATATAGATACTGTCCAGTTACGAGTTGGGTGTTAGCTTTCTCCATGTTATTCGCTATTCACATACAACTGTTATTGTACTAACGGCAGCATTAAGCAACTCCTGAGTCACCTATGGCTGTGTTATCAATGATAGCCCTGGTGGTCTAGGGGTAAAGTGTCAGACTTCTGTGCTGGGGGTCCGGGGTTCAATCCTCGGTCCCGGCACAGCTTTTTCTGATTACCAAACCCTTCCTTCACCTCTGACAAGACATCTTGTGAATGTGAGGAATGCCAGGCCTCCACCGTGGTTCGGATCCCACGTTAAACTGTAGGTCCTCCATTTCATCTCACAATCGCCCTACCATTACACATTAGCATAAGTGCGTATAACCCGAACGGGTAGTAAGACGCGGTGCTAATAATAATAATAATCACTGATAGCTCATAGAAGCCAATAATTTCCACACGTACATCACAGGCTCTGCCTTAAAATATTAGTGAAGAATGAAGTTGAGCACGGAACCAAACCTGGATAGCTCAGTGGCATAGCTGTGGCACGCTAAGCCAAGGTTCCTGGGATCGATACCTGTTTCCGGGTGACATTTTTCGAATTTACAGATAAATTGCTGGGCCAGCTTATAAAATATAAATAAACTTGTCAACATTGTGTATAAGTCATGTGGTCTAAGTTGTCAGGCTCGCAATAGACTGGATTGGTACTGACAGAAAGGACAGAGTTCGAATCTCAGCCGGATGCACTCTGGGTTTTCCATTCTTTCTCTCCAAGCTAATGTGGGTGCATTTCCTCTAACCTAGTCTCCCCAACCGTAGCCCATAGGTTAAACTGTCAAATAACCCAAGAGTTAAAACATATATGAATTTAAAAAATATTATTAATATATACATTAACATAAATTATATATAGTTTTATTGTGGACTTACAGTGTAATTTGAAAAGTCTATCTGACAATTACTATATTTAATTAATTGATTGGTGTTTTATGTCATTGGCGAACATTTGATATGTATTCTAATTTGTTATATTAACTTACCAAGAATCTCACTTTTCTAATTGCCGATGTTACATAATTGTATCAAGTAAAAACTACCTATTTAGTATTCTGGAAATTCAGAAAGATGGGTTGTCTCAAGTGTATAATTTTCTTGGGTTCTGGTAAGATTTAACTATGTCTTTAATTAGTTTGATACATTGTAAGGAACTAATGCATAGTGTAGTCAAAGTGTCCTCACCCTTTGTGATTACTTAATAAAATATTATTTTACAGAAATCTTGACTATTGTTTAGTTTTTTCTAGTTTTTCTTACATTATCATTTTTGAACTCAATTTTATAAATAAATTAATTTTTACGGTTTTCCTTAGCTTCCCAGATTCCCATTGACATTATTAGTTAATTATTTTTTAAGAAAAACACTTTTTATAATGTACTGATGCTCATTTAATTAAAGGCTATATTGTTATAATTATGTTTTAAACTAACATTTTCTTATCAATTTTCTGGCTGATTAATAAGAATATTCTTGGGTTAAGGAAATAATTTAAAGTAGCAGGAATAATAATTAGCTCATCATATTATGCTTTGTGATTTTTTTTGCCTAAATTATGGTTGATATCGGCTTTTGTGTGGGTATTTCTTACGCCATTTTTATTGTCATTATGAATTGATTTTTTTTCCAGCCCTCTATGTTACAAATGTCAAGGCAAATATACTCAGAAATAGTAAGAGTGACTTGAAAATTGTGGGGGGTGAGCCAACAACTATCAATCAATTTCCACACCAGGTAAATGTAATAATATTTAAAAAAAAGCTCAGTTTACAAACAAGTTCCATTCCAAGACCTTATTTGCCATAAGTTTTGTTTGGTATGTGTATTTTTTATTCCTGATCTTTTACAAAATATATTTTATATGATAGCAGCCATCTAAAAACATTAAAACCGTGCACTAAAACACCAAATTGTCCATACAACACGTTTTATTATAATGTATCTATGTGTTATAGGCTATTGTTTACAGTACTTGCAAAATAAATTAAAATAATATATTTTTTATTTGAGAAATTTAACTTGAACTTTACACACTGACTTCACCCAACCCCCCCACCCCTCGCTCATTGTTAAAGGAGAAACTCACATTTCACCAACAATACATTTTTCTGCCATTTAACGAATCGAACCAGGGACCCTTAGGCAGATATACTGCCAGATGAACCAAGGAGTAAGACAAGAGAATGATAAAAAAACATGATACTATACTTGTTAATTTTAATTTAATATATAAAGAGTTATGTTTGTTGCTGTGTGATGCAAACGATCTGTCGGCTACATATTTTAGCTGTGTGTTCGCTACTATCCATTTCAGATACCTTTGCAAACGGAAGAGAAAGGGCCAGCGGATTTGCCCTTTCTCAAACCCCGAGTGAAACAACACTTTACCGTCTTGATGATCCTAGTGGTCCGCTCAAGGCCAGGGAAAGATTCCCTGTCTCTTTTTCTTCCAGTCACAAAGTTTATTTATTTAAATCTTGCATTTATGTTCCTTATATGTTTGGCATTTTGTTTTATAAGAAACACTATTTTTTTGGCGACTTAAGGAAATTTTGTATGAATTGTGCCATAAGTTATCATTGTGTTCGTACAAACATTCATAAACCGAGAGTTGCACGTACTAAATTACATATCATATAATCAGGAGTGGTATCTTATCAAATATCCCAGGAGTACACATAATAAGGAGTGAAATCTTATCACGTATCCCAGGAGTACACATAAGAAGTGAAATCTTATCAAATATCCATGGAGTGCACATAGTCAGCAGTGAAATCTTATAAAGTATCCCAAAAGTGCACATAATAAGGAGTGAAATCTTATCAAGTATCCCAAAAGTGCACATAATAAGGAGTGAAATCTTATCAAGTATCCCAAAAGTGCACATAATAAGGAGTGAAATCTTATCAAGTATCCCAAAAATGCACACAATAAGGAGTGAAATCTTATCAAGTATCCCAAAAATGCACACAATAAGGAGTGAAATCTTATCAAGTATCCCAAAAATGCACACAATAAGGAGTGAAATCTTATCAAGTATCCCAAAAATGCACACAATAAGGAGTGAAATCTTATCAAGTATCCCAAAAATGCACACAATAAGGAGTGAAATCTTATCAAGTATCCCAAAAATGCACACAATAAGGAGTGAAATCTTATCAAGTATCCCAAAAATGCACACAATAAGGAGTGAAATCTTATCAAGTATCCCAAAAATGCACACAATAAGGAGTGAAATCTTATCAAGTATCCCAAAAATGCACACAATAAGGAGTGAAATCTTATCAAGTATCCCAAAAATGCACACAATAAGGAGTGAAATCTTATCAAGTATCCCAAAAATGCACACAATAAGGAGTGAAATCTTATCAAGTATCCCAAAAGTGCAAATAATAAGGAGTGAAATCTTATCAAGTATCAAAGGAGTGCACATAATTACTATTATTACCATTATTAATAGTCAAATTATTATCCAAAAATAACCAAGTACATTATGGAGTTTTTTTTAATGAATCAGTTATCCGTGTTATTTTTAATTACTGCAATCAGCACAATGGGAAGGTCTGGGGAGAGGCAAGGAAGGTTTGCGGTTCACAACTTTCACTGAACGGATCAACAATATTATTGGTTTCTGATGAAGGACTGACAAGCTATAGTTATTTAAGGAAACACGTCTAGATTTGTCCATAGCAGACCTGATTTGACTCAAATAAGGATACTAGACATTTTTTTTAAAGAGCAATTCCTATTCAAACATTTTTGACAACTTTTCTGTCATCAATTTTTGTAAGTTTTTTTTATCACAAAGTCACACTACCCGGTTCGGGTTGTACACATGTGTACTAATTACATTAATGTGTTATGGGTGTGCAAAGTTGAATTAAGAATAAGTGTATCTACATTTGCGAGGAGGGAGAATGGGAACCCATCCACGGGAAACCCCCCTCAGTACATTTGACCAGGATTATAACCCTGATCTCACCGTCATCTGTTGTCTAGTTTATTTTCAAAAATCATGTGGCCATCTAAGCAGAGCAGATCTTAGTGGAGGAGTGATATTGTTTTTGTTTCAGTTGTCCATGCTGAGTAAAGGAAGCCATCACTGTGGAGCCGCCCTCATCAGTCCTGTGTGGATCTTATCAGCCGCTCACTGTGTTGCCACGTAATATATTATATCGATCGTATTTACTAGATTTTCAAAGTTCCACTCTAAGACTGAAATTTATCTTTGCATTTAGTTTACTTAAGAGAAAAAAAAAGTAGTTTATTTAACTGTCAATATTTACAGTTTTTATTTATTTGAGGTAATATTATTATTTTTCTGAACAAAGTGATATATCGACACATAACTTACGGCTCTCTCGGCCGCTAATTCGTCATTTGTGAAAGGAAGAAACCAACATTTCACCGATGATAAATTTTTCGTCCATACCGGGAATTGACCCTTATCTGAATGGACAAACCATTCTAACCGACTGAGCTAAGATATCGGAAATTTCAACTATTAAATAACATATATTTTCAACACATTTAATCAATTACATATTCCTATTAAAATTAACTATAATTCTTTACATATTTCCTTCTCCCGCCTCTCATATTTATTTGGTTCCCTCTTTGAAGGAAGTCGAGTTGCTCTTTTCACATACCAAAGCCTTTAAATTTAATTATGAAAAATATAGAGTTGGAATGAAAAAAAATAATCAGAGGATTATGAAATTACAAGTCTCCTTTACTGAATCCTTTTCCCCTTTTTGAAATACATTTATATATAAAAAAAATTGCATGTCTCAAGCCTCTTGATTTCCTCATTTGACTAAAATTTGTTGACATTGTCTGTCTGAATCTCCAAACTTTTGTTTCCTTTAGACACGACAAACGAAAATTGTCATTGCTTGGAGGGGTCACAAGTTTATGGGACTCTAGAGCACAAGTTAGGAAGATCGTGGAGGTCGTTAAACATGACATGTTTGACAAACTGGATTATGACATCGCTCTACTCAAGGTAGGTTCACAAAAATTTAACTGAAACAAGTTTTATATTCTTTGGAATACCTGTGATTTGATTAATGTCTCCAATCATATCTTACCATGAATTCTCGTAGCTGTGTGTTTTAGAGTGAAACTTGTTTGTGAAATATAATTTTTAATCTACTATATTTACCTTTAACAATAAAATGAAGTTGGTTAAATTATATTTAAAATTTTAATTTTCTAAATTAATAAAGGTCTAATGATGACTTTATGTATGTAAATCTGCCGAGAGAATTTTTACCACTTCTCGTTGAGATAGAAAGCTGAAATTTGGTGATACAGTCATGAGTAGAGGAACCGCTCATGAGGTGTGCGATTTTTTTTTAAACTTGAAAATTGATCAAAAATAGAAATTATAAAAAACTAAAACTTGTTTTATTTAATCATTTTTATTCACCAAAATGTTATTTTCCTTTCAAATTTCTTTAAGTGAAAATGAATTAATTTTGGAAACCAGTGAATAAATAATTATAATTTAATTTGTTTATGTTTACTTGAGAAATATAACTGCAAATACTTTCTTTCGTGTTCGGTATCTGGATGTTAACATTAATGTGGTGGGATGAGGCAGGGTTGAGGAAGCCTAACCTTATCTGAGTAGAAAACCATTTAGGAATAAACCCCATCAGTATGTCCGGCCGGGACTCATAGCCAGAACTCCTCACTAGTAGCCAGCCCGATCAGATTAGGTTGGCACTTTGTACACTTGTCCGCCATTTCAGGTGGTAATCTAGCTATTTTAAAAGACTTAAACTATACAACACTTATGATGGCTATTTTGCAACCTTACTTTAATGTATTTTTGTCTTGCCCTAATGTTAGGTGTATCCGCCGTTTCAACTAAATGAGAGGATCTACCCGATAAGACTACCAGAGGCGGGGGTAGAACTCAGTGAAGGCGCCACTGTCACTGTGACTGGTTGGGGGGCCACATCGGTGAGAACTGTTACAACCAATCAAAGGCAGGGTTAGTCGCACTGTGTACTTACTCCACCAGCCTCATTTCCACCTTGTCCTTTGACAGTCGAGCGATCGCAACATTAGCAGTATTCACGGCCTTTCCTTAACCATTGCCGGTCAGAAAGAGGCATTGCCCCAGCTTCATCCTCTCTATTCCGGCACCTACTATATGAGCAGTGCCAATTTAACTCTTTGTTGCCTGGTTTCTTGCAAAAATAATTATATCTGTTGACCAACGGTATTTTAAACACCACTTCTTTTAGGCACTAAACTAAAGTAATTAATAGGCCTACCATACTAATTTTAATCTGTGGATGAAATAATACTTGTATTACCTTCTACAATAGCCCCACGGCTTCTTTGGTGCTGACTGACAGCTCACAGCTGACTTCTGACAGTCAACATTTAGGTATACACCTAAATTTTGACCGTCATAATTGACAGCTGCTAAACACATGTTTTGGCAAATCATTTGGTTCGGCGTAAGGATACATAATTTGGTCTGGTAGCTTTTCAAAGCCGTCAGCTGTCAGTCAACACCAAAGAAGCCGTGGGGCTACTGTATGAACACATATTTTTAATTTTATTTAGTAAAGGGCCAAATTTACTCTGTCTTTAATTTGAATCTTAGGTAGCATGTATGATAAACATAAAATATAACCTTACTTGTTTTTCTTCCATTTTGAGATTGTACTCATTTAGTTGCCATAGAATATATAAATAGTAACTGTTAACATTTCTTATTATAATCTAAACAAATACTCAGTTAAGTGGTGAATTAGTTGTCTAATAGGTTGGTAGGTTTGTCCAGTGATTATGTTGGACTTAGCATCTAGAAAAGATTATAACATTTATTTCTAAAAAAAATCACCTGCCAAACTAAAAAATTCTTTAAATTTTAATTTAGAATAGGAATTTTTTTTTAATCTTAAAACTTCATTAATATCCTTTACAATAATTTGAGGATTCGTCCTTAATTCTAACGCATTGACCACACTGTTTGCAGACAAGTATTTGTCATGTGTTGTATTTGTTATGGGTTATAACCAAAACTAAGAAAGGGGTCATCCATTAACCATATAGCACTGTTGAGAGTAAGGAGAAGGGTAAGGGGGCAGCTCTAATATCTACATCAGGGGTCTTCAACCTGCAGCCCGCCGGCCACTTGCGGCAACATTTTTGTGACACACTGGCTCACGAAAATTATTTCAAGAGAAATAATAGCAAATACATATAAATGTGTTATATAATCAACTTGTAAAATACATTTTTATTTTATTTACGTATTTTACATTATTTCATAAACAATTATTGCTTTTTAATGAAGGGAATTATTACATTTTTATACATATGTAATTTGAAACAGCAAATCAAAATTACAACTTGAGTAGACAAAACAAATCCCGCTACCTCCTGCTATGAAACAACAGAGAATATACTTCACGAGGAATACTAATCCCCTGGTGTGAGTGTAAGAATGAGCTGATAAGAATATTTTAATATGTATACAATACTAAAATTGTGGGTATGGTACAGCATTGCAGCCCTGGATCGAACAAGAGACAGAAACTTTGGTCCTTGGACATAAAAAGGTTGAAGATCTCTCGTATGCATAGTGTTATATGGGGTAAGGGTGGAGGNGGGGGTACATCACAGTGTACACAACACAGAACTTATAATTAAATCCTAATGTTGAAAAAATAATTTATAATTAAAATTGAGTAGTATTAAATCTGAGTTGATATTTTAGAGTCACAAAAGCTTCCCTATGAAATAAAGACATTCACTCCTGATGTCAAGATTTATGTAACACAGGTTGAAAAACGAGAAATGGGGGGAGGGGAGAATCGGGCTAAATATCTACTTGGTGTTAGATGGTGGTTTTGGTGGGTGGGAGGGAAAGGGGGGAACTGAAGGATCATAACAGATGATGATGAGCCCAAAGTAGTAAATATTTCTAAGAACCATCCACCATTGACAAAGAGTTAAGTAAACTTCAAACTGCTCTAACTTCAACCCAAGGAGAATGGTTCCGCCACCAGCAATCTGCGGCGAGTTGATCTGACGGTCATCACCCCCCAGCAGTGTGAGGAATCTCTCTCGCCTATTGGTATCCACAAAGAAACCATGCTCTGCACTTGGTTTCCAGGCGGAGGGAAAGACGCTTGTCAGGTTGGTGCGACTGTTTAAATTTTTAAAATATCTATAATTTCCCTGCCCCCCCCCCTTTTTTTTTTTTCTCAAGAAGGTGTTATTTCATTTTAACTCGCTATGTTGACTATGCTACCATACAATCCCCTGACCTAATTATCATTAGGAGGGATTGTGACATGAGCAACGCAACTTGCTAAAATAGGAAATAAAATAACACACAAAGGGAGAAAAAGGAAATTAGTAAATAACAATTTCCTTTTTATTCGTTTTGTGTTAATTTTTTGTTTTCTCTTTAAGTAGTAGGCTGTTGTGAGTTCAACACTTCCTCTAGGTGAGTTCTGATGAAATGGAATCTAGATTGAGGGATTGGTTTGTAAAGACAGAGAGGCAGTCATTACCTCTTTGTCCAGTGGCAACAATGTAAAGTGTGAACTGTGTTCTTCGTTTCATTGTAAAAGCCATATTGTGTTTGTTCCTTTTAATGTGTTCCAATTAATCTTTTCTGTGACTTCTTCCATATATTAACAAAACATACCTCAAAAGTAAAAAGAGGTTTTTCCTTAAATATATATTTAACTCTAAAGATGTTTCAGCACTGGCCAAGATGAAATTGCACCTCGTCTACTCGTAAGGTAGCAAGCTTAACTTGCATTATTCCACTATGGCAGGTCGGGGGCCGCATTGACAATTATAATATAATAGCGGGCCACCGAATAAAATAAGATTTTTCTGTAGACGCAATTTATCATAGGGTATAAAATAAAATGAAAGACAATATAAATATGATGGACACATAATAAAATAATGATACAATAAAACAAATTGGATCCAACTCGGCCTCGTGAGGACAAATGAGGAGCTACTTGAATAAATAAGCAGCAACTCCGGACTATGAACCTAGATTAATGGCCAGAGAGTTTGTTGTGCTGACCACATGACACCCTCTATCCACAAATATTGGCAATATCATCACTATTAGCAGTTGTGGAGGCTCGGTCAGTATAGCTCGATTGCAAGCTGACGTCACGGAGGTATTTTTAGCATTTTTTATAATTAGCTTTGCCCAGAGCTACACTATGGTACAGCTTTTAATATAGGGTCATAGTGTAATCATTCAAGGTTAGACTGCTACCTTTCAAGGTGAACGAGGTGTACATGTAACCTGTGTTTTGTGTGTTCTAGGGTGACTCGGGAGGTCCTCTGGTGCATGATAATGTCCTTGTCGGGGTCGTATCTTGGGGTATAGGCTGTGCCCGAGCAGGGAACGCTGGTGTTTTTACAAAAGTTTCCCACTTTCGAGACTGGATACGTCATTATTCTGGAGTTTAAGAGCATGCCAGAGTCACGAGCGGGAAATGTGTTGTGTTTTTTTTGTTTGATGTGGTGTGGTATTTTCTTAAAAGAAACTTTTTCTTTTTATTTCTAATTTTTTTGTTTTTAAATTGCAAGTATTTGAGTAGTTAAATATTGTTTCAGTGTATGGAAGGAATGAGAATTTGTTTTACTGTTAGTTTGGAACATATTTGTATTAACAAATAAAAATGCTGTGAGAAGGAGTTTATATTTGCTGTAAGATTTGTATGATTTTAAATGTTTCTTTTAAAACAGTTAATTTGATGCTTTAACATAGCATCAAACAAAAATTATTTCGAATGAACAGCGATGCACCCATTTTTCATTATAAAAGTCGTATTGTGCATGAATTGTACATTAAAGAGCAATGAATAATTTCTTAATTTACTTCATCAATTATCAGTGCAGTCACGTTGATAATTTAAATATTTTAAATTTAAAAAAAATTGCTTATAAAAATTGATTCTCTAAATAATTAAAAGTATATTATACCCCCCTCCCCCCTCGAACGATCAAATGGCCAAGTACTTCACTCTTGCAACAGACTGGGGAGATCAGAGTTCGATTTCCGGCTGGGTGTACTGAGGGTGGTTTTTTTCTTAAATAGTTTAACACTCTTTATTCCACGCAAAATTAGGTACACCACTTAAAATGTAACCTTCCCCACCCTTAACACAATGTCATAATTAGTACATATGTTTACAAAACGAGCGAGGAGTGAGATGTGGTGATAACATTATTATTTAGTCATAATATTTGGTAAAGAATTGGGTCACTTTAAGTTTGAGTGATGCCAACATATACAAATAATAATACATAATACTGAGACCAATTTATTTTATTCTAAAATTGGAAAATGACACCTGGACACAAGAATCAAACCCGGGACTTTTGGCTAGATTCACCAATGCTCTTGCCACTTAGCTATCCAGGATATGCGCATTCGTATAGTTGGCATTAACTATCGGCAGCAAGCATAAAGCCTTCCCAAGTCGGAGGTGGCTGCATTATCTGATAGATCATGACCTTAATTGATCACACATATGCAGCTGACAATTTCCGCATGTCCATCACAGACTCTGCCTTAAAATATGAGTGTGGCATGACACCTGGATAGCTCGATGATTAGAGCATGGGTTTACTAAGCCAAAGGTCCCGGATTTGATACCGTGTCCAGGTGTAATTTTTCAATTGAAAGAATATAATATTTAGATGTGGCTATAATCGTAATTAGCAACTAGTATAATAGCTCGGCTAATTGATCCATCAATTATTATTTGTCGTAGGTTACATGACATATTTACTAATTGATAATTCTAATGACAAAGAGGGAATGGAGAAGAGGTGGGCATAAACAAGAGGAACCGCATCAATGTAGAGGGGAGAGGAAATGATAGATCAGATTTGATTGTGGATCATCGCAAATAACTAACTTCATACACATTGTAATGATACTGCCCTCTCATTTATACAAAAAGTCATGGATGAAGTGTATTTTTCTTTAAAGAACTGTGTGTAAAATATCATTTTAATATTTCATCCACGGAGAATCATGCGTTTTCAGAAGTAGTTTCAATATATTAAGTTTTAAAACTTTCTTTCTTTAAAAGACAAACTCCGTTGTATTTGAAAATCATGTGACATGCTGGCTCCCTCTACCCAATAGGAAGCTACAAACATTAAATTTTACTGATTTCAATTGAATTACATAAAATCAGATCGTCACAGTCATGTGATAACAAGTACGTAGTAAGGCATGCGCGCGTTGTCTTCATCATAAACCCCGGTATCGTTATACTAACTGCTTACCGTAAGACACACACACACACACACGGGTCCACATTATAATCATCATCATCATCTATAAAATCCGGAAACATTATAATTGATACCCAATCGCCGGGCAGATATCTTAATAAATGGCGCCCAATCACGGGGCAGTAAAATCCCATATCATTATAACACAATAATACATTTATGTCTATTGTTAAAATGTTACTTAGGTGATCAAATTAAAGAACAGTAAATTTCAAGTAGCAGCCCACTAGCTCTAAGTTCACAATTTCTGAGCGTTCTCCCCAGCTTCCTAAATAAAAATTACCATAAAAAATGTTTGGTTATCCTAAATCTTATAGCACTTTCGAGAAGATCACATATGCATTTCAGAACACCGTACCAGACTATTTTGAGTCGATGACCCAACTTTTGTCAGACATGGTGACAGGTGTCTCGCTCTATTTGTCAAGTTATTACTGGTTACTTTTTATCGTAGCTGTCACAACATGGCTTTACATCATCAAAAGCCAAATGTACATAAACGAGAAGAAAATGGCAGACTCCTGCGAAAACATCTCGAAGATAAGAAAAGCAATCAACAATCAAGAGGACAGAAGCAAAGTAATCCAACAAAAAATGAATGCAGTAAATGTTTCTAACAATGAGATGCGTCTTCTAATTAGATCAAAAGTCAATCGACTGAGAGATCACACATTGTGTGCTGCGAACTTACCGTCAAACATCTTGGAAGAGTTTAAGGATTGACGAAATAGATGAACCCTCAAATTACGAAACAACAAACAGAATTAAGAGTTATTACAGAAAGATATACATATAAATATTTCAGAAACTAAATTGGGGTGTACCATTGTAATACTTTTTTATGCCATGTACTACAATAATATCTCAATATTAAAAGTTTTGATTTTAAAACATGTTCAATAATAGAAATACCTCTGGACAACCAAAGGCTACTCTTTAAGTCATGTTCATATGTGCCTGGTGCAGTTATGTTGTCTTGGTGGACAAAAGGTAGATTTATAACATATAAAACATTTTTATATCTACATTAATAAAAATGAATTTAGTATCATTTTATTGGAATTGATAGTACATTTAAAAAGGGAATCAGCTTGATATTTTATTTTATATATGCATATAGTTTTATATGATATCGATCTCCGACCTCCCCATCACTGGCAGTCCAGTCCAACACAAGAGTGATGTGTTAGAATGTGGGGCCGCCGATGCTGGTTAGTTCTAGAATTAGTGAAAGATAATCCTACTATCCTTTCAGGTTGGCTTCCTTTTTATCAGATTTATATGATATGTGTGTACACGAGTCCAAAAAAGACTTTTCTAGATTTTTAACACAATCACAGAACATCCATGTTGTGATACTGAACTTAGAGGAGATAAATTATACGTAATAATCAGTGGCGGACTGTAGCTAAAATTAGTGTGGGTGCTGCTCCAGAAAATTTTAGCCTTTGTTTTAAAATTATGAAAATTTATTCAGGAACCTGATAAAATCTTAACAAAAAAAACCCAAACATTTTTTACTTATTTTAACTTAAATTGTTACAGTTCAAGCTTGATCTACTCATTTAAAAATGAAATCCATTCTTATTGTTTAAATTTGCGCAAAAAGTTCAATAATTTTCTCCTTGATCTTTGGATGAGAATTGAGGAGATTTTTTCTCCATTGAAAGTACTGCAAGCGCATTTAGTTTTTCTGTTAAATAAAAGAACCGAAAAAAAAAAGTAATCAAATAGAATAGCTGGAAGCAGAATAATAATCTAATTCTACACTCTTCTACACTTTATCACATTCAAGATTATGGTACACGGTTTTTAAGCACAACACACGCTGTTTAAAAAAAATCTTCCTTCCACCATCACGCCAGAGCTGGCACTGCAAGAGCAACAGTGCTCTCTCTACCTGGCAGTCCTGCCTTCCTCCCCACTCCCTCCTATGTGCGCATGTGCACAACAGTCAAACACCACGTCGCTGGCACTGTGGAGCGCACAGTTCCATACAAAGATTTTTGTATCTTTTTCATTAAACTGGGGGATGGCTACTGAAGTACTGACATTAAGCTTAAGGAATATATATTGTACAACAAAAATAAATAAAGAATTAAAGAAAAAAGGACTCGTTATAATAAATGTTAATATCAAGGAGAAATAGAGGGTGCTGCAGATCGGATACATGAGCCGCCACTGGTATTAATAAAAATGGAGACAAGATACAAAGTGTGCCATAGTTGACAAAATTTGAAAAATATAATTAATATTATTTCCTTAATGAATAGTAAAATATTAATATATAGGGGTGTATGAAGATAAAAATAACTTAGACTTTGCTTAAAATATTTATCAGCTACGACTTTAATTTGAAAGTAAGATTTTGGGTTTGACAACTCCAAAGCTTCACCAATAAAAATATTAAGTACACTTATTTTAAATTTATATCATTTGGTGCTGTTATGTAACCTTCGTCTACCTTGAAAGGTATCTTATCTTAGCTTATCTTGCATTAATTATTACCCAATGGTATAGCTTATAAGATAGCGTCTTAGTATAATCTGTACCTTTCAGGGTATATGGAGGAGTGTACATCACAAATTAATATGATTTGAATAATTCCGTTTACATTATTTTTTATTTGAGGTATTTAATGTGTACTTTATAAACTGACTAATTATATCAACACACGAGAATTTACTATGAGCGATCCGCCTCGGTAGCGTAGTTAGCTAGTGCGCTGCTTTCGTTTTGAGCTAGACTGCCAAGAATAGGGAGACCCGAGGTTCGAATCTTGCTAGGGTGAACTGGGGGTATTTTTTCTTAAATGTTTTTCCACTCTCCCTCCACGCAAATGTGGGTTCACTTCCTCTATATTCAACATTCCCAATTTCTAATCCATAAACATAATTAGTACTTAAGCGTATAGCTCAAACAGGTAGTATACGAGCCTGGAAATGTATTTTCACATACCTTTCAGTGTTCTTTTATCTGCTACAATCGACATGGGACGAACTGCTTTACTTCTCTATCGATTAGAACTCATCAGGAAACCTAGGTTGGGGTATGGGGCAGTAGCGATGGATTTTCTTCAATTGGTAGCCATTATCTCTTTGTCCAGTAGCAGCAATGTAAAGTGTGAACTGTGTTATTTTCATTGTATTAGTCATATTTTGTTTGTTCCCTTTTATGTGTTTTCTATCCACCTTTCCTGTACCTTCTTTCAAATATATATACTCCATTCACGGTAGGAATTACTTTCTGAAAGGTATTTTTTCCTATCAATATCCTACTATATAATAGACTTCTGGTAGGGAAAAAGGTCTTTCAGAAAACAATTCCTACCGTGAAAGGACTTTATTACATTCATACATTCAGTAAATTATTATTATTATTGGCACCGTGTCTTACTACCCGTTCGGGTTGTACGCACACTTACGCTAATGTGTAATAGTAGGGTGATTGTGAGATGAAATGAAGGACCTACAGTTTAACGTGGAATCCGAACCACGGTGGAGGCCTGGCACTCCCCACATTCACAAGATGTCTTGTCAGAGGTGAAGGAAGGGTTTGGCAATCAGATAAATCTGTGCCGGGACCGAGGATTGAACCCCGGCCGCCAGCACACATTCAGTTAAGTGTTAAATTAATGGTAGGGGTCTAGTTGATAAGTTTTTTAAATAATTATGTTGGGACTGTACAACCAATAAGCAGTATTAAAGCTCTAAAACAAATTCCAATTCAAAATTTTAAAAAAAATCAACTATTGAATCCTATAATCTTAAATATCCCTAAGGATTAAAGATATTAGGAATTGAGGACCCCATTCTTAGATACAATATAAAGAAATTATTTGTTTGGGTTTAATTTCTATTTGTATTGTAATTATTCAAATCAAGAAAGTGTTTTATGAACAGAAGTAGTATATACAATTCTGAATGGCTCCCACGTGTCCATGGTGTGACCGAAAATTGTATTTGCTTCCAGCTCAGATTGTTATACTATCATCTAATAATGTTGATTCATCTTCTATTTCAATTAAATTAATCAGTCTAATCCTTTCTAATATTTTAATTTTTTCTCCTCTTTTGTGTTTTTTTGGTTTCCTCTTTTAGGAAGTTGCGTTGCACGTTTCACACTCCTCCCTGATGAGTTCCGATAGAATGAAACCTAGGTCGGGGGATTGGGCGGTGATGATCAATTTTCTTTAAGAGACATCCATTGCCTCTTTGTCCATTGGCAGCAGTGTAAAATGTGAACTGTGTTCTTCTTTTCATTGTAAAGGCCATATTGTGTTCGTCCCCCCTTTTATATGTTTCTATCCACCTTTCCTATACCTCCTTCCAAATATAATATAATATTTTATTTAGACATGAATAAAATAAATAAACTCTGGAATCAACTGTATTTTTATTGAAAAATCAAAATCATAATCATATACATAATAGATGTATGTTTGACAAACCACAACTATATTTATCCAAATCAATGTGTCACATCATTAAATAGGAAATAAAAGTTACATTGCAGAGTCCTCGATTATTCAAGTCCTGATCAACCGAGGCTCCGTATTATCTGAGTTGGCAACACAATTTATGTTTCGGGAGAGTCATCAACTTTATTAAGGGTTCCTGATGGTCTTGGAGGGAAAAATCGGGGTCAAACCCTGCAATGGGTTGGAAACCACTGCCTTAGATAAAGCTGACAACACCCTCGCATTGAAATGCACCGCAAAAACAAGCGTGAGATATTAGTTTATTTGAAAAATGACCTCCGGACATGGGAAATGAACCCGGGACCCTTGGCTTAGCGCGTCGGCTGAGCTATCCAGGAATTGTTCCCTGCCCAAGTATTATTATATATCCTTTTAGCATTGTATCTTACTACCGGCTTGGATTATATTCTTTTTGTACTAATTGCTCTAACGGTTTTAGGGATAAGAAAGGTTATATTTAGAGGAAGTGTACCCTACATTTGCATGAATGGGGAGTGGAAAAGTATTTTGGGGAAGGTAACCTCAGTACACCCGACCGAGATTTGAACCTCGATTTCCCTATAATCAGCAGTCCAGTCTACTGCGAGAGTGGTGCCATAGACCATGCGGACACTAAAGCGTGTTCCTAGCAGTATTGTGCTATGCCAATGGTCCCAGGTTTGATGCCTGTGTCCAGGTCAAATTTACAAACATGATATTAGATGTGGCTAAATCTGTAGCCTATACATGTAAACTTATTCATGTAAACTTTAATGTAAAAGCATTAGCTTTAACCAAGTGTGAGGTAATTTAAAAGATGAGATTAAGTTTTAAATATATTTGTTTTAGTTCAGTTGGCTAAATGTTGTTTCAAAGCACAGAGAGCACCTCTTGCACCTCTTGAGTTGAGCTAGTTTTCACCCCTGGCCGCATAGCCAGCAGCTCTGTGACGTGAGAGGCCAGGTTCGCATCCCAACAAAGTAATTGCTCATCTAATAGCTTCTGGGTGCTTGGGCTCAGTTCGGGCGCCCAATACAAGAAGTCGGCCAAATTCTTCCTTCCTTCCAGCGGGTCTTTCTCGTGCCCGGACACTACCACCGAACCAAGGTTTTCTGTGGGGGAGAAAAAATATATATACATTTGTGAATCAAGTCTTTTGAATTTGAATTGAATATCATGGTTAAATATGCTAAAATTACAATGCTAGATACAAAATAAAAGTAATCATACATTTGTGAAGCAGGTTTTTACAGTTCGAATTGAATCTTATCCTGGTTAAAAAGAGTCACACATTATATAATAAAATATTAAATTATTTTTGGACCCTAGTCATATAAGTTATTATGCATTAATGTATGTTTTTAAATATTTTCATGTAATAATGGTTCACCTTGTCAAAATTAAGCGGTGATTATATATTATTTTTAGATATATCTTCAGTCCTCAAAGTTAGAACATTTGTTAAATATTAACCAAGGGTGTGGCTATAGGCTATACAAAGGATTTATAAGGGCTGTTTTTAGGAGATATTTTGGCTTATTTTCCGGTCAATTTGGTAATAATTAATAATCAACTTTACCTCAAAAGATTTGTTACTAAAACTATACTAACATATTTTAGGCACAGTGTGGGTGTCGGATCTACAAATGCCTAAAACCTTATTGATTTTTTATAGTTAGGTTTGATTCAAGTTATCAAATCAAATGATATAAAATTAGAAGTGATATCAATATTACCAAAGCTTTGCGGACCCCTCATTAACTATGCAGTTTACAGAGATGAGTTGTATGATTGAGTTTAAATCACACACACACACTGATGGTTACAAGGTTTATAAAGTATTAGGCTTGCATTAGGTTGGAAAGTAGCGATAAAATATTTGGGGGGGGGGTAAATAAATATTTTAAAATCCATGATCAACATTATTTAAAAAAAATACAAGTAACGCATTATTATAATCTTAAAAACTTGGTGAACTTTTGAACACAATCTTAATGCTAGTTTTTTTTTTAATGATACAATCTCCTTCTTAAAAAAAACTGATGGTGTGCCTTGACAATTTTATCACCTTGTTCATGGAGCTATGAGTTGAGTAAGGTTGAAAATCACTGGGTTAACTCAACAATAACCTCTGTTTTTTACATACTAATGAACACAATAATACACTTAAATTACCCTGGAAGGTAGCAAGCTTACCTTGCATGGTTACACTATGGCACAGCTAATAATATAAGGCCATAGTGTAATCTGTCAAGGTAAGACTGCTACTTCTCAGAATAAGTGGAGTGTATATATTTTATCACATAATATATTATTTCAAATGAAATTTTAAAAAAATGGTAGAAGGAAAGAGGAAGCTGCAGGCATTTTACTAAGATGACCTGGCCACAGTTCAAGGTGATGAAAATGATACACATTTATACTAAGAAACTGTCATCTTTCCAACTTACTGATGAATTGAGGAAGTTTGTCGAGGAGAGCCGTGTGGAAGGTGCGGTTGTTGTGACACGCAAGTTTGCCCAAGTACTTGATGACCGTGGCGGGTACCACAGGCTGACACAGTAAGTCTGGCAACGATGCGATCCACGGTTGGAGCACCGGGGACCTATAAGATTACTCGGTTACAGTTGCATCGGCGTAGCATGGCAAGACATTATTATTATTATTAGCACCGCGTCTTACTACCCGTTCGGGTTATACGCACTTAAGCTAATGTGTAATGGTAGGGTGATTGTGAGATGAAATGGAGGACCTACAGTTTAACGTGGAATCCGAACCACGGTGGAGGCCTGGCATTCCCCACATTCTCAAGATGTCTTGTCAGAGGTGAAAGAAGGGTTTGGTAATCAGATAAATCTATGCCGGGACCCATGGAAAGACAGTTCAAACAATACTATACAAGTATTGTTTGAAGAAGTGTCCGAGAGTTGTCAACGTTTGTACAAATACTTTTGTTTGCAAGGTTGCCATTATTTTCTTAGTACAAAATTATCTGTATTTTATAGTTTTTTTTCCCCCCAAAAGGAGTTCTCATTTTCCCAGAAACATTAGAAAGTGGTATGCCTGTATCTCGGGCTCAAGCCAAAAACTATTTTACCGATTGAGCTAAAACTTTGTATTGAGGGTTTTCAAAGGTAAAAGGTTCCCCCGAGGAGTTTTTAAAATTTTATATCCAACTATAAAATTAAAGGTAGTTTACTAAAGGATAAAAAAAGAAAAAAACTATTTTCTCAAAATCTGGTCAAACAAGTTTTGATTAAACTCTGTTTCTAGACATTGTTTAACATTACAAACAAAACGGGGATCCCAATCTTCCCCATGAAACTGACTTTAAAGATACTTTCATAATCATAAATTACAATTTTGATCATATCTCAACTCTTTGAGAGACAAAATAACATAAAAACACAAAAGTTGTAGTACTATTAAACACAAAAATATTTTTTTTATAAAATCAATAGTTTCTGACCTATCAGCAAATATAGTTTTTATGCCGTTCTTAGAATAAAGAAAGTGATTGATATACTCTTTGGTGATCAGAGATGTTCCTGTTTTCTCGATATTTCTATAACAGTGTATATTATTTCACTAATGATTATTGGTCAAAGTGTTTTTGCAGCAATGGCTTTCACAGAGCAATGTTAAATGTGAACTGTGTTCTTCTTTTCATTGTAAAAGCCATATTGTGTTTGTTACTTTTATGTGTTTCTATCCACATTTACTGTACCTTAGTCTAAATATATTACAAGTAACATGATCTGTAACTGTTACTTTTGATTGTTAGTATTAATTTTTTACATCCATTACCGTTTCCAGCCTGTGGCCTGGGTCAGATTTTATTCAAGCGATATTTCCCCCCCCCCACCCCCCCACTACCAGATGGCTACTATGCCTGTCGTAGCTTCACATGCCTTATAATCTCTTAAAACTAGGAAAGACACACCATCCAGTCCTTAGCCATTAATTTATCAATGTGAAAGGGTAAATCCAAATTTTCATCAATGATAGGGACTCAAACACAGGATCCTTAGCAAAGGAGAGAGACACGCTACCGACACTCCGACAGAGCTAAGGTGTCGCAAATGTTGGCATTAATGCCGATAAGATAAATACTATCTTATATGTTTTGCAGTAAGCTTGTTGTAAGCTCTGTACTGTAGATGAGCTTAGTTAGCCCTCACCCAAGAGGGGTTCAGGTACTGCTAGATAAGTGATTATCAGTTTGATTGAGGGGTCCGCATCTTCCCCAGGTCTCCTACGAATCATGCTGGGTTGCTAGTAATAATATATTTAATACACGCCTCAGTAGCTTACTGCACTTTCTGTCTCATATTGCTAAAATATTACATAAGTTGGCGACACTGGTCTACAAGACTAAGTTGAGACCCTTACAGTAAAATTTTCAGAGAAAAATAATTGAATAATTCACCTGTTGAATATAATTATATTTTTGACCCTTAGTGAAACAATTTTTTAACAAATTATGATGAGATTATTGGAATATTTGTCCATATTATTGTTTTGATTAAAAACATACACTAATGAGAGAATAGCCGATACTTTTTTTTTAATTACGCCTTACTACCCATTTGGGCTACACACATTCAATAACTCTAATGGGGTAGGGATAGCAACAGTAATAAGTATTTAAAACACATGTACTTGCATTTTTAGGGAAAAGGGGAAGAAACCATTTAGAAAAAAAACAAAACATGTTGGCTGGAATCGAACCCGGACATCCTCGTCACCATCAAACCACACTAGACAAAGCTTGGTGTTTAATCCACGTGTCCACCAAAGATAGTTTTAAATATATCAACTCTGGGACACGTTTATAATGATTAATATTTTTGTACCAGGTCTTACTACTCATCTCTGGTTAGACATATATGTACCTATTATGCTAATGAGTTAGGGGTGAAGAAGGTTCAATTTAGATGAAGTGTACCCACATTTGCATGGAGATAAAGTGGGGGAAAACCAGTCTCAAAACACCCGCCTGAGATTAGAACCCCGATCTCTGTGCCATTAGCAGTCTAGTTCATCACAAGAGTGACACGTTAAGTCATGCAGCCACAGAAGCGGATATATAATTTAATAATTATCATCATCACACCCCCAAAGCCCAAACAAGATGTCTACCTACACTCAAAAAATAAGACACAACTCACCTGGCAAGGTTCTTAAGGCGTATATCCAACACAAGATGTCTAACTACACACACAAAATAAGACACAACTCACCTGGGAAGGTTCTTAAGGCGTATATCCAACACAAGATGTCTACCTACACTCACAAAATACAACACAACTCACCTGGGAAGGTTCTTAAGGCGTATATCCAACACAATATGTCTACCTACATTCACAAAATACGACACAACTCACCCGGCAAGGTTCTTAAGGCGTATATCCAACACAAGATGTCTACCTACACTCACAAAATAAGACACAACTCACCTGGCAAGGTTCTTAAGGCGTATATCCAACACAAGATGTCTACCTACATTCACAAAATAAGACACAACTCACCTGGCAAGGTTCTTAAGGTGTATATCCAAAACAAGATGTCTACCTACACACACAAAATGCGACACAACTCACCCGGCAAGGTTCTTAAGGTGTATCTCCAACACAAGATGTCTACCTACACTCACAAAATAAGACACAACTCACCCGGCAAGGTTCTTAAGGCGTTTATCCAACACAAGATGTCTACCTACACTCACAAAATACAACACAACTCACCTGGCAAGGTTCTTAAGGCGTATATCCAACACTAGATGTCAACCTACACTCACAAAATACAACACAACTCACCTGGCAAGGTTCTTAAGGCGTATATCCCACACAAGATGTCTACCTACACTCACAAAATACAACACAACTCACCTGGCAAGGTTCTTAAGGCGTATATCCAACACAAGATGTCTACCTACACACACAAAATACAACACAACTCACCCGGCAAGGTTCTTAAGGCGTATATCCAACACAAGCTGGATCAGTAGATGAAAGAGGACCGGTATCTCTCGCTTGCGGCCCAGCGAGGTCGAGACCACGGCCTCCAAGATGCTCGGAACAGCCATCGCTTTGTGCTTGGACCAAAACATAAACCGTTCCCCTAACAAACATCCCAGGACCTTGACAAATTGTTCGCTGGTGGCGTTGTTGTCTCCACTGGTCCATTTCGTCACATGTTCTGGAATAAACAGAGGTTCGTAATGGTGACTTTAGTTGTACTGATGCTCATCGTCTTGTTTGGCGCATTAGCTAAGATGAGAGTATTTCTTTCTAGGGAGTCAAAGATACTAGATACGATTATTATCAACAGGGACCGAAAAAAATGTATTGTGTGTTAAATTGGGATTTATACTTTCACAGATAATGGCCTGATTAAGGTTATTTCCAGGGTTGTGGAGTGAGTATGTCAAGCCTTTGACTCCGACTTATCTATTTTTTTACTGTCTGACCCAGAAATTAACTCTAGCTTGAGTTCTGGCTCATAGACAATTAAATCTGGGAGATCAGTGCTGGTATGAAAAAAAAAGTTTTCTAAAATGAATATGTAAAGCTCACAAACTTTTTTTTTTGCTGTCAACATCGATAATATTAATTATTTTACTATTGTTGTATTTGTATTGGTAATAACTATCAAAAAAAGATAGATACAGATAATATCCCCCGACATAAAATCTAAATCTATTAATTTTTTTAGACACATTAAACCCTTCCTGTGAAAATTGGACTGTATGTATGCACTTACTCTTGACATACTCGGAAACATTTCTTGTCACCTCGCGGGCAGGAGAAGTGCTGATGCACAGATACAAATGGCAGATGATAAGATTGTGCTCCGACGTTTTTGACCCAGACGTCACATTCGATGGTTCTTGGAACATATCTTGCTTTTTTGATTTTTTAATTGTGTTTGAAGTTTCTGTTTGAGTGTACGGGAAGCCAGACATAATATAACGGTTGAAATCTTTTTCAAACATAGTTTTAAACCAGATGACCTGGAAAAAAGAAAAAAAGAACTGTTCATTGAGTGATATGTGTAGAATTTTTTTGTTTGTTTTTAGCAATTAACATGCTTGAGAGCGTTTAAGTAGTCCGACACCTTAGATCTGTCGGTAGTGTGTTTGCCTACTAAGCCAAGGATCCCGGTTTCGATTCCCGGCATGGCTAAAAAATCTATTGTTAGTGGTATTGGGGATTCCCCTTTCACAGTGACGAATTGAAGGCTGGGTGTTGTGTGTTCTGGAATTATATTAGTTTGTAAGGTATGTGCTGATATTATCGGTTGGTTTAGAAAAAAAGCAATTTAAATACCTCAAATTAAAAAAAAAGGGTATTGCAAGAAGCTGGTCCTGAGGTATTAACAAAATTAGAAGTACTGAGAACACGACAAGATGAGACTCTCGCAAAACACGTAATATATATTTACTTTACACCCATTACTGTTTCCAGCCTGTGTCCTGGGTCAGGTTTTTTATTCACGTCATATATTTTCCACTATCGTCTTGCTAGACCTGTCATAGCTTCATATGCCTTATAATCTAACTTAAGACTAGGACAGGCACGACATCCAGTCCCCAGCCGTTAATTTATCAATGTGAAAGGGTAAACCCACACATTTCACCGACGATAAATTTTTCGGCCGTGCCGGAAATTAAACCCGGGACCCCTTAACTGAGTAGACAGACAAGCAAACGACTGAGCTAAGGTGTTGGATGATTAAACACATAATAAATATTGCTGACTGCAAGACTGAATGGTATGGGCTTGTATTGAGAATGGGAAAAAAAGAGAGTATTCCGAAGAGAATGTCGGAAATGAAGTCTGTAAGAAAAAAACCAGCAAGAGAGGCCAAGAAAGAGGGGGAGGTGCAGATAACAGAAAGTGTTCAAGTGAGAGGAGAAGAATGGAAGAAACTAAAGGAGGAAGAGTGGTGGAAAGATAAAGGAAGACGGAGGCATTTTACTAAACTGACCGGGCCACAGACTGGATGATGATGATGATGANTATATATATATATATATTACTAACTTTAGAATATTACTATCCAACTACCTATAGTGGTGGTCTCATGGTTTGAGGCATCACTCATGCAACAGTTTGGTTTTACCGGTGATTGGAAGTTTGGTGATTTGAATCTCGAATGGGTTAACTGAATGCGGTTTATTCTCTAACCAGTCGAAGTTACCAGTGTTTTCAAAGAGAGATGTTTTTACATAAATCATTGTACGTGCAAGGTAACTTTAAATTTAGTGCCTTTAAACCCCTCTTTGCCTATTTTATTTTTGCTTCCAGCCTGGTATTAAAAAAAATATAGTAAAGAATTTAAAACTCCGGCTTCAAGGCGCACACGTTCATGCACAGAGAATATTGATTTTTTTTAAATTTCAGCCCTCTTCGCGCGGTATATATTGCACAATGCTCATGACAAACAAACTCTCCATTTTATCAATAAAGATGGTTTTACACTCACCCTCCACACAAATGCAAGCACATTTTCTCTCAACTTTGCCTTACTTATCTCTACTTCATTTGTATGACATGCGGATAGTATGAATGATTGTAAGGGGTGGTGGAAAAAGAAGAAGAGACTATCAAACTTAGAGAGTGGCTCATATCCCAGGAAGATCAAAATAAATTCACTACTTGGAATAAAAACAAACAAGCGATTCAAAATCTATTCTTTGGGGCTAGTATCCTTCAATGGGGTAAAAATATTGTAAACGCGGTATAAAAAAAAATGCTAGTGTACCTTTATATTTAACACAAAAACTTAATTGAACAGATATAACAAGAAGGTGAATTAAAGTAAATGCATGCACACAATTCCTGTGTCTTCCATTATGAATGATTATTTATTCATAAAACCAACAAGTGTGAAGTTGTATAATGGGGGTTTATAAAAATGATTTGAGCTTAGTAGTGAAATATATAAATTCGCTATTCAACCCAATGTTTCAAGAGAGAGAGAGAGAGAGAGATATGTGTTGATAAGACGTGTGCTAGTCAGCATACTTAGTCATCATTTCGCCTTTTTCTTTTGTGCAAAGGTCCACTATTCAAAGCTCACAGTGAAATATTACAAATAAAAAAAAAAATCAATATTATTTGAAGGGATTCCTTATATTTTCCCAAATAAACATAGTAATAGTATTTATTGATAATATATTATATTTGAATAAAATCCTCACCTCCCCATAGCTACGAATTAGTTGGATATAAAATGATATCTATGATTATGCAATATGTTGACGACTAAAAACTAAGGTTATGGCTTTTATCAAGGAGCAAAAGGTATATATTTTATTCAAAACATGACGTGTAGAGCATATAAATTACAGCACTTAATGTCATTGTTACAATACTGTAGACGTCTAATACCATCAATATCTCCAAACACATGGATTTCTGTATATTATTATTTATGACCCATTTAGGAAATGAATCAAGATAAAAAGATTTGTCTTCCGAACCAATGGAAAATAAAATACTACATTCCTCCACATGGTTACCTAATAAAATATAACTCTTAAGAAAATGGTTTGGGTGTATGTGTATGAATTAAAAGTTTAATGTATATTTCAAAACAAACCAGTCTTTTATATAAAAACAATTTTACATAGGTAGATGTAAGACACAGTGCAGCTTGTGCGGTATGACGACTGGCAAAAGGGCGGGCAACAGGGCTAGTAGGGTAGTTACGAATGGTAGGGGGTTGTGGATTTTACAAAAAAACATCTTAAGCTCCGTTCATAGTAACAAGTTTGCTGTTGAGTTACTCGTTTATTGAAAAATGTGAAAACTACTCTACATAATATATCTCTTTAAGTAAAACCTCTTTTTTGCTTTTTGAGGTATTTTGTATATCTACTCGGAAGGAAGTACAGGAAAGGTTGATAGAAAACACCCTTTTCCTGTGCTTGTCTTTAATGTTTTATGTTCATTTTACATGTTCCTATCTAAGTGTCCTATTATTATTCTCTACATATATCCTTTTCCTCCTTTTTATAGTTTTTGGTTTCCTCTTTTAGTAAGTTCCATTGCGCGTTTCCCACTCCCTCCTGATGAGTTCCGATAGAACGAAACATAGGTCAGAGGATTGGGTGGTAACGATCGGTTTTCTTAGAGAGGCGACCATTGATCACCTCTTTGTCCAGTGGCGGCAATGTAAACTGTGAACTGTGTTGTTCTTTTCATTGCGTTTAAGCCATATTGTGTTTGTTCCCTTTAATATATTTTCCATTAATTTTTTCCAAATACGTTTACAAAACTACTGTAAAGTTACTGTAATGTTTTGAAGAACCGTGCATGGATTATGAGCAAACTGGATAACATGAGTACGGATAATTGGGAGTTTACTGTCATTTTGTTTGAAAGACAGGACAATCCATTTTTAATTCTTTGATGTAGAACCACTTTCATCTCTTCCGAGCATATGTCTGTGTTTAAACATCACTAATAACTTATCACCGGCGCTATCCCCAAACTACACACAAGTTTTCATGAGGGATACTTGTTTGGCATAGCCATGATAGTTGATTTCAACTGAATTATGCATACAAACATTGCCTGTATGTACAGGGCGTTACGGTGACCTGGCGGTCTAGGGGTAAGGTGTCGAACTTCTGTGCTGGCGGCCGGGGTTCAATCCTCGGTCCCGGCACAGATTTATCTGATTACCAAACCCTTCCTTCACCTCTGACAAGACATCTTGTTAATGTGGGGAATGCCAGGTCTCCACCGTGGTTCGGATCCCACGTTAAAACTGTAGGTCTTCCATTTCATCTCACAATCACCCTACCATTACACATTAGCGTAAGTGCGTATAACCCGAACGGGTAGTAAGACGCGGTGCTAATAATAATACAGGGCGTTAGGAATGAGGAAGGTCATATAAGGTAGTGCACTCACATTAGTGTGAAAAGATGTGGGAAAACCTCAGGAATAAACAACATACAGATACCGCCATGTTGCACCCATATGAGATTTGAACCTCAAACTCCCAGTCACCAGTAATCCAGCCCTCTGTGAGATTGACACCTTAGTACACATGATTACCGATGAGTGTGTGATAGTGGTATGAGTGTTTCATTTACCACGCTATCTCACAAAAACACGAGTTATAAGGAATGTGAATTACAATGTATTTTTTTCTAACTAGCGATCAAATACTACACAGTTAAATAAATAAAGTCCAGAAGATAAGATAAGACGTACCAAAGTTTCATTCTTTGTTTTCTGTTCCCAAATATGAATGTAATCCCAAAGTAAATAGATTATTTGCGAGATGGATTTAAGGAGATCCAATGCTTCTTCGTTTAGCCCAACTGGAACAGAGAACGTATCAATTTTCACAAAGATGAATGAGAACTCCTTGCCCCCAGATAAGAATATACTGGGTGCCTTAGCCCACATGCCTATGTGGGTAGTATTTTAATCAATTAGGTCCGATACCTGGACATTAATTTATAGTTTGTTTTTTTAAATTTTACTTTCACCTTTTTCTTGGCGCCCCTCAGCTTCTTTGCCGGGCCCTACTTCTAGCCACGTCTCAAACAGGAGTGGCATGAGCTGTTTGACATAGCCCTGGATCTCATCGTCCCCTGCCGCAGGACCTTCACTCCGGCGGAACAGGTCCGGCAAGACGCAAAGCTCGCCGTACGCAGGGTTGAAGAGTGTCACGTTTGATGCCCCCTCTTCCCCCCAGCGGAGGTTCCTGCACCCCGTGGACTCTGGCCCTTTCAAGCGTCTCCTCTCCTGGGCGACGATGGCACCAAGGAAATACCGCAGGCGTGTCAGGACCTGGATGCGCCACTTGACAGTCGTCAGTTTACTCTGTAGGTTTACTGTGAGAGTCCTGTCCAGCTGAGACTCGGCGCGCAGTTTCGAGATCATGTTGAGGAAGTTGGGGAGTATGTGCGAGGCCCTAGAGGCCACCAGTGAAGGGGATGCCTCGAGGAGAATGTCGAACAGGAGGAGGGAATCCTCCTGGATCTTGGGGTTGATGTGTGTCATGGCGCAGTTCAGGTTCCATTGAAGAGCAGAGAAAAAGGGCGTCACTTTCTCAACGGATACCTGAATCCAGGGGAAAACAGGTTTTTTAAATAAGGAATCGGAATCAGGAATCAGGATCAGGAATATATAATTAGGGATTGTAAGATTTGTGAATGTTATAATACTTCACTGAAATACTATCCTAGGCATTGATGAGGAATACTGGAATATTTCTAGAGGAGGTAGCAGGAAGGGGAAGAGGGAAGGATGTGAGTACCCAAAACACCCCTCCTTGGTACTATTCTAAAGATAATTTGAGTTTTTTTAACACCGTTAAGGTTATACGCTTATGTACTAATTACACTAATGGTTTAAGTGATTAGGAAGGTCATATTAAAGCAAGTGTACCCGAACTTGCATGGAGGGAGAGCGGAAAATCATTTTGGAAAAAATCACCCTCAGTACACTCGAACGAGATTCGAATCTCAATCTCTCCATCATCAGCAGTCTAGTCTACTGCAAGAGTAGTGCACTAGACCATGCAGCCACTAAAGCAGGTTCAAGATATTTGTTTCAATCAATAAACAATGACATATAGCCACATAATGGTGTCTAGTATATAACTTGCGTGCTAAATTTAGCTAAAATAATATTTTCTCTTTCCAAATGATGCACATAGATATATTGAATAGCCAACAAAGCGGTAGATATGCCCGCAGGAAAGCAGCACAGTGCGGTGATATTGTGAGCTACGAAACTGCAGATGGATTACCTGAGCCATAATCAGCTGCAGGAGCTTCAAAGCCTCGCGTCGAATATTCCTCATCACCTCGCTAACTATCAGCTCGGTGATGGCCATCACCAAACTGTAGAAATAAGAGCCCAGCACGCTCTCCGTGTGGGTGATGATTATTTCCTTCAACCCGGCCACGGCATTCTGACGGACAGTGTCATTGTAGTGCTTCAAGCGAGTCACCAGCTCCTGTCACAGATGATAATTATGTATCGACACTTTTAAAAGATATACTGAATAAACGCAGAGTTAAAAACACCCCAAATAAGTCATCATAGTGACAGCTGCAGAGAATATCTCGTACACCACCAATGCTCAACACTTTTTTGTTTTACCGCTTCGATGGTAAAATGGTCTAAAGCGTCACTTTCTGAATAGACTAGACTTCCAATGACTGGGAGATCAAGGTTCGACTCCCGATCTGGTGAGCCCAAGTTTTTTTTTTCCGAAATGGTTTTACACTTTCTTTCCACACATATGTGAGTACACATCTTCTAAATTCAACCTTCCTCATCCCTAGCGCATTAGCGTAGTTAATACATGTGTGTATAACCTGAACGAGTGATAACACATGGTTGCTAAAAAGAACCACTAATCACACTAATGTGTTAAGGATGAAGAGGTTTTAATTTGTAAGAAGTGTACCCATATTTGCATGGAGGGAGAGTTGAAAATTGTTTTGTAAAAACCACTCTCAGTACTGTACTCCCAACTGGAATTTTAATCCTGATATCTTCGTTATCGGCGGTCCAGTCTATTACGAATGTGACGCCGCCTTAAACTATTCAGCCAAAAAAAGCTTTATCATATCAGAGAGTCATAAAAATATCCAAAACCACATTCACGTATACATACGTCAAGTCATGTAATCTGAAGCTGTCACTTTTGGTAGATATCATCAATACCTCTAAAATAATACCAATTATATGGTAAAATTATTATTATTATTATTATTAGCACCACGTCTTACTACCCGTTCGGGTTATACGCACTTACGCTAATGTGTAATGGTAGGGTGATTGTGAGATGAAATGGAGGACCTACAGTTTAACGTGGGATCCGAACCACGGTGGAGGCCTGGCATTCCCCACATTCACAAGTTATGATTAATACACGTCTTGTCAGAGGTGAAGGAAGGGTTTGGTTATACATGGTAAAACAATATCAATGTTGGCCGCAAGTAAAATGATCACATTTTCCAAAACTGCCTTCCTACCAGAGTCTTACTCTAATCTAATTTTGAGTCAACCAAACTCTCTGATTGAGTCCCAAATTAAAAAAAATAATATATAACTTAGGCCTATGCCACCTACAAAATAGCTTAACCCAGGACAGCCTGTCTAATACTAAACCACCCAACCCAACCTAGTTATTTACTAATTGGATATGCAGAAATACAAACTATAGCCCGATTTTGGTTGGAAGAACAATTTAGAAAATTTAAACATAGGCCTATTTCTTTGTGGCCAACATTCAATGCAGCGTCTAGGGGGGCAAAGGGGCCAATTTACCTGGGCCTCATAATCCAGGGAGCCACAATTCCCCCAAAGATTATTAAATAAATTACAGTTATTATTCTAAATTTCACATTAAATAGTGTACATATAATTAACAGCAATAAGTATTCGCTTAGCGATAGGATTCCATCCCAGATTCCTGAAAACCTTAACTTTATCTAATTTAAGATTTACGTTATTCGAGTAATGTGCTGCAGTGCAGTAGAATACGTCACCATTGTACTACCTCTGTCGGTCTACAGAAAACTAACAGTGCAATGTTGCAAAGAGGAATTTACTTTTGTTAACATAATTCGTTTGCATTTAATAAAGTACACTCATTTAATGGGTTGATCAATATTCCCTAAAACATTAGAAATTTTTAAGTAAAATAAGTGCCGAGTACGTATCAATATATTATAAAGGCTTAGTGCTAAAACTGAAAAACTGCCACACAATAAGGGGGGGTGTATAGATTTTTTTGCCCCAGGCCTCACAGTTTCTTAAAATGGCCCTGCCAACATTGATATAATTTTAATATATTATTTGTTATTTTATAAATTTTGATAATATCTATCAAGAGTCAAAGCCGCAGATATAATGACTTGATGTATAAATATATTAAAAATGTTTTAGTAACTACCAGATACTGTTCTTCACAAAATCAGGGTTAGCTCAACCTAGGACACTTTCACACAGGCTTGGTTCTCAAGTTGCGATAAGACTTGTTTGTTTGGGGACAGGTTAGGGTTTGAATCTCCGCTAAGTGTACAGGGGGGCAATTTTTCCCTTTACATGTTAACGCAGGTGCATTAACAGGTGAGAGCAGTAGTGCAGTAAATGTGTTAGGGTACTTTTAATAAGACCTAGAGCCATCTAAGTACTTATAAAATACAAATCTGTTCCTCGAATGACTGAAAATATTTGTTTAGTGTGAAGATTTATAAATCAAGACAGTATTAGTGATATATTATTATACAGTAGCACCACGGCTTCTTTGGTGCTGACTGACAGCTCACAGCTGACTTCTGACAGCCAACATTTAGGTATATACCTAAATTTTGACTGTCAGAAGTGACAGCTGCTAAACACATGTTTTTGCAGATGATCTGGTTCGGCGTAGGGATACGTAATTTGGTCTGGTAACTTTTTAAAGTTGTCAGTCAGCACCAAAGAAGCGATGGGGCTACTGTAGCAGATGGAAATATGCAGGCAAAAA